>CM060967.1:550000-600000 GCA_030765045.1 Tenodera sinensis | reverse complement strand
ATTATCAGTGCGCCGCGAAAGCGGACTTTGTAATAGTTCACTAATTAAGTCGGTCATACTGGTATTACACAGAGTGATAACGACACGATTCAGATCTCTTCGTTCGCGCAGTATGCCTGTTCGGAAAAATTCGCATAAATTCGGATTTGAGCCGGCAAGTGTTCCGAGTGCTGGCAGACGCGTCTGCGCATGCTCGGATGCGTATACAGACGGAATATTTCCTTATCCCTGTTCAAGGGCCTCGTACTGAGGAAATGGGGCCGGGCAGGCAGAAGTTAAGCTAGCTGGCTCTCCACTACCCAGGTTCCATGCGTATCATTTCTGCCGCGCGTTTCAAACAAGCAGCGCAGTTTTGATGAATCGGAATTGAGATTCAAGGATTTGACCATGCGCTGGTCATTATAACCGAGAAAACTGTTCTTGAACTGCAATTTAGGGAAAATGACGGTTCAAATGATAAAATGCAGAATCATAGTTAAACATTATTTGTTGATGTATTACGATAGGGTAGGCAATGCCTACCCTGCCTACCCTGAGGAGCCGCGCCTGCAGTCCAGAACTCCAGGCGTACCAGCAGTTACATCGGGCTGCGCTAAGGAGGAGAGAATCCTGAAGCTGCCGATGTACTGTGCTGTAACTCTGGCGTGGTGTCGCAGGCCGAGATACCGCGCTCTGACGGCGTAGACGTTTCCTCAGAAGGTTCTTGAACTGCTGCGAGCGGTGACTCTTGTTCCTTCTTCCTGCCATGTGGTCTCTTTGGCGGCTGTGTCTGTCTCTGAACTCCCCCAGGCGTTTTCCAGCGTTGATCTGAATGCGTCAGACTGCCGAAGTCAAATGAATTTCCGTATCAGTAGGTAACATTTCTGGATAACTCACATTCAAAGTTGTCACCATTTTCTTGAGCAATGCGTATGTGCTATAAAATGAAACACTATGCAGTGTGTTTTGTGCTGGCACTGTACTCGCACAATGACGTCACGCGATCGCCTCATTTGACGACAGTTGCATAAAGCTTCCAACTCTAATTTTCTTGTAGGTACAACGGGTAGAGTACACTAATCAATAACGACCTCCCTCTATAAGTGCTCCAAAATTGTGATAAGTAACAAAGAATACCTACGAAATGGCTCACTCTACACAAAATTGTATTTGGATATAAATTGTAAGTTTTAGCGAGATCTGCATTTTTATACAGTAAGATTTTGTCTATCTCTTACGGTTTACCAGTTATACAAAAGTCATCAAGGGTAAACAGGACCTACATACGCTATAGGCAGAAAATTCAAAATATACATTTCATTTGTCATACAAATATCTTAAACATATGGCATTTTAATCAAAATCGTTAGCCATGTTAAGAATAAAAATTTTCGAAGCATTTTCTATGTAAAGAGTAGTGTTATTAACAGATTATTAACAGATTTTTTGTACGTATTCAGGTGTGGCTGAAAACATACATATTTCTGGTGAAATCTGGACATTGGATTTCTGTGTGAGAAAGGGAAAATACAAGGGAATTTTGCAAGAGAGTTTGAGAGTGAATGGATAGATATTTTACTGCGTGGGTTCGTGCAACTGACGTAGGTATAATCAGATCTTTACAGTCATATCTCATAGCTACAGATCAATATTTAGATATTCCAATAGCACCGTCTGTCGTCACTGGCCTCACACACGATTTGACATCCCCTCACTACAGAAAAGAACCAATCTGTCTGCGGAGAGCATAACCAAAAAACGAAAAGTGTCTTAAAAAGCAAAGTTTAGCACCTTTCAAGGATGCGACACGAAGATTTCGAAGAAAATAGCCCCAACCTAAACTACCCTTTACGTGGAAAATGTTTCGAAAATTTTGATTTTCTTGAAAATGGCTCTAACGATTTTTTATTAAAATGCCATATGTTTGAGATATTTTTATGACAAATGAAATGTATATTTTGAATTTTCTGGCTATAGCTCCTGTAGTCGTATTTACTCTGGACGACTTTTGCATAACTGGTAAACCGTTAGAGATAGACCAAAGCATACTATACAAAAAATGTACATCTTGCTAAAATACACAATTTATGTCTCAATAAATTTTCTCGTAGGGTGAACCATTTCGGAGATATTCCTTGTTATGTGTGGGAGTTTCGGAAAACTTAGAACTTTCGTGAAATGGATCATCGTTGTTCATTTTTTATATGTTAAGTGTGCAAAGACAACATAATCTCAAAGCTTTAAAACATTTCACTATCGCACAAAGCCTACTGTATTCTAATATTCCCCTTGTACCTACAAGGAAATAAGCAATAAGATAATTTGTACAAATGTTTATTTTAACTAACACGAAGAAGATATAGGAGTAAGAGTTTTTAAGAATGGTTGGTACAAGAGTAGAGAAAGTCATATGAGTGCAACACATCAGATTTTTTTTATATTCAATTCTATCGTTCATTAGAGTTTTCTTCTTCTTTCCTCTGTGCTCTGTAGGACTTGCAAGTCAGTGCCTAGGGTCAACAGAGGGACCTCTGGACCAGACAGTGAGGAAGAGGAGGATATGAAATGCAGGCGAAATGGATGATTGGAAGGGTGATGGTGGAATGAATGGCGGGGGAAAGCGGATAACCCGGAGTCGCTTCGTCCATCACGAATACCACATGCGGGTCCTAGGTGGTAGGCGAGCCCTGCCGGGAATCGAACCCGGGACCCCTTGCACGGCAGGCAGGTGCTCTACGGGGCCAGACCATTATAGTTTTCTTGTCTAAAATATTAGGGGTAAGAAGAAAATCAGTATCTTTTCTTTTATGTGATGTTAAGAATATTGTTTCTATATTCATTATTTAGATTAGGCTTCAGTAATAAAAATGCAAGAAAGCAGTGAATTATCTCAAACAGTTCAAGAATTAACGGTTTTATCAGGATCCTCTTGAAACACCCTGTCAGGAGGGCAGAACTCTGAAACTGAGCGCAACACAAATTATTTTCTTTGTAGAGTGAACCATTTCGGAGATATTCCTTGTTACTTGTGTGAGTTTTGGAATGGAAGACGTGCTTGTACAAGAGTGACTAGAGAAAGTCATGTAAGTGCAGCATACGTAAAGGTGTTGAGGGAGTGTCGAAACGTGCATTTCCTCTGTTAGTAACAGATGACTCATAATATGGACAACAACACATCGTTATGGAGACGATTAGCCTTTGTTTTATGGAGTGCGAGACGAGAAATGAAGGGAGAATTAGATATTTTATTGGTCCATAAAGTGGCAGGGAGTCCGCAGCCTGAAACAACAGAACATCGCTTTCTACACCCGCTCTTGTCCTTGATGCTTACAGTGCCACATCACTATAGCACGTGGTTCATACGCTGAAAGCAATAAGGTCGGAATTGGCGTGTCTATCGACCATTTGATAGTAATGCAAATGTAGCCTGCTGTTCATGGGAAAATAGACCTTAGCAGCGCATACTTTTAGAATGGACTGTTACTAAGGTCTATTTTCCCATGAACAACAGGCTAGATTTACATAGCTTTCAAATGGTGGACAAGCACGGTAATTGCGACCTTGTTGTTTTCAGACTGTGAACTGTTGCCTATCTTCAAAAATAATAAGGAACAGGTGAGCCACCTGGAATATAAACACAACAATGAGAGAAGTGTTGAACAATCAAAGTGTTGATTTCAAATTATATAGTTAGAAAATTAGTAATTTAAAATATAGAATAATTGTCAATAAACATGAAGAGAAAACGAAGGTAAAATTTTAATGTGTTGCGCTCTCATTACTTTCTCTACTCAGTGTTGAACTAACATTCTCAAAACAGTTGTTCCTCTATTTTCATTTTAATATAGATAAACAACGTTCCGTTTGAGTAAAGTTGAAGTATTGCACAAGTCACACAAATAACAAGGAAAATCTCTGAAACGGTACATTCCATAAAAAAATGCTTTAACAAGATCTACATTTTTTGTACAGTAACATTTTGTCTTACACAAAAGTCATCCAGAGTAAACACGACTGCAGGGGCTACAGTCAGAAAATTCTAAATATTCATTTCATTTGTCATAAAAAAAAAGTCTGATGTGTTGCACTCACATGACTTTCTCTACTCTTGTACTAACCATTCTTACAAACTCTTATTCCTATATCTTCTTCGTGTTAGTTGAAATAAACATTTGTACAAATTATCTTATTGCTTATTTCCTTGTAGGTACAAGGGGAATGTTAGAATAGGCGATAGTCAAATGTTTTAAAGCTTTGAGATTCTGTCTTTGCACACTTAACATATAAAAAAATGAACAACGATGATCCATTTCACGAAAGTTCTAAGTTTTCCGAAACTCACACACATAATAAGGAATATCTCCGAAATGGTTCACTCTACAAGAACATTTATTGAGACATAAATTGTGTATTTTAGCAAGATCTACATTTTTTGTACAGTAAGATTTGATCTATCTCTAACGGTTTACTAGTTATGCAAAAGCCGTCCAGAGTAAATACGACTACAGGAGTTATATCCAGAAAATTCAAGATATACATTTCATTTGTCATACAAATATCTCAAACATATGACATTTTAATCAAAATCGTTAGAGCCATTTTCAAGAAAATCAAAATTTTCGAAAAATGTTCCATGTAAAGGGTAGTTTAGGGTGGGGCTATTTTCTTCAAAATCTTCGTGTCGCATCCTTGAAAGACGTTAAACTTAAATACCAACTTTCGTTTTTAACCGACTTTTGGTTTTTGAGTTATGCTGTCCACAGACTGACACACACGCACACATACGGACCTTTTTCTAAAAATGCTTTTTTTTCGATTCAGGGGTCCTCAAAACATATTTGAGGTGAAACCTCGACATTGAAATTTGTGTGTGGAATAAGTAGAATATTAGCAGACGCGGGCAGAGGGAGGTTTACGGTGTGAGCGTGAATTAGTAAGGAGGGAGGTATCTGCTCGTTCTCAGAATATGCCGACCTTCAATGTAATGCAATATATTTCATTGAAAATGTGGGAAGAGCGCCAGGTTGGTTCCCTGCACCTGTCTGTACAGCACAGAGCAACATTATGATCACACAGAACCAGCCCAGCCCAGCCCAGCTACACACGCACCTACCCCAGCCTGCCTGGCATCCACGTGGTGCCGTACGTTTTAATACAAGTCCAATTATTGCTATTCCCACAGCCTACTCCAGGTTTGTATATTTCCAATATTACGCTTCTCGCTCTATATGGCAATAATACAAAACCTAAATCTTCAATAATATAAAACTTAAATCTTCAACTAAACAACACTTAAATCTTCTTTGCCCGCCTCGGTAGCGTGATGTTTAGCGTTTCTGCCTCACGTTCAAGAGGTCGCGAGTTCGAATCTCGCTTAGGGTAAGTTATCCGGGTAAGGTTTTTTTCCGAGGTTTACCCTACCCTGAGAAGACGAATGTCGGGTAACTTAAAGCTCCGTGGACCTCGGGCTCATTTGAGCATCATTTCACCCATTTCATTTCATTAATTCGTTCGATATGACACAATGTTGGAGGACGTTAATTTAAAAAAAAAATCTTCATTAATACAACACTTAAATCTACAACAATACAACACTTAATCTTGAATAATACAACACATAAATCTTCAACAATACAACACTTAAATCTTCAACAGTACAATACTTAAATCTTCAACAATACAACACTTAAATCTTCAATAATACAACACATAAATCTTCAATAATACAACACTTAAATCTACAACAATACAACACTTAATCTTGAATAATACAACACATAAATCTTCAACAATACAACACTTAAATCTTCAACAGTACAATACTTAAATCTTCAACAATACAACACTTAAATCTTCAATAATACAACACATAAATCTTCATTAATACAACACTTAAATCTACAACAATACAACACTTAATCTTGAATAATACAACACATAAATCTTCAACAATACAACACTTAAATCTTCAACAGTACAATACTTAAATCTTCAACAATACAACACTTAAATCTTCAATAATACAACACATAAATCTTCAATAATACAACACTTAAATCTTCAACAATACAACACTTAAATCTTCAACAATAAAACACTTCAATCTTCAATAATACAACACACAAATCTTCAATAATACAACACATAAATCTTCAACAGTACAATACTTAAATCTTCAACAGTACAATACCTAAATCTTCAATAATACAACACCTCAATCTTCAATAATACAGCACATAAATCTTCAATAATACAACACATAAATCTTCAATAATACAACACATAAATCTTCAATAATACAACACATAAATCTTCAACAGTACAATACTTAAATCTTCAACAGTACAATACTTAAATCTTCAATAATACAACACTTCAATCTTCAATAATACAACACATAAATCTTCAATAATACAACACATAAATCTTCAATAATACAACACATAAATCTTCAACAATACAACACTTCAATCTTCAATAATACAACACATAAATCTTCAATAATACAACACATAAATCTTGAACAATACAACACTTAAATCTTCAACAATACAACACTTAAATCTTCAGCAATACAACACTTAAATCTTCAACAATACAACACTTAAATCTTCAATAATACAACACATAAATCTTCAATAATACAACACTTAAATCTTCAACAATAAAACACTTAAATCTTCAACAATACAACACTTAAATCTTCAATAATACGACACATAAATCTTCAACAATACAACACTTAAATCTTCAACAATAAAACACTTCAATCTTCAACGATGCAACACTTAAATCTTCAACAATACAACACTTAAATCTTCAACAATATAACACTTAAATCTTCAACGATGCAACACTTAAATCTTCAACAATACAACACTTAAATCTTCAACAATACAACACTTAAATCTTCAACAATATAACACTTAAATCTTCAACAATACAACACTTAAATCTTCAGCAATACAACACTTAAATCTTCAACATTACAACACATAAATCTTCAATAATACGACACATAAATCTTCAACAATACAACACTTAAATCTTCAACAATAAAACACTTCAATCTTCAACGATGCAACACTTAAATCTTCAACAATACAACACTTAAATCTTCAACAATACGACACTTCAATTTTCAATAATACAACACATAAATCTTCAATAATACAACACATAAATCTTCAACAATACAACACTTAAATCTTCAACAATACAAATCTTCAATAATACAACACTTAAATCTTCAACAATACAACACTTAAATCTTCAGCAATACAACACTTAAATCTTCAATAATACAACACACAAATCTTCAATAATACAACACTTAAATCTTCAACAATAAAACACTTAAATCTTCAACAGTACAATACTTAAATCTTCAATAATAAAACACTTTATTCTTCAATAATGCAAAGCTTCGATACTTTAAATGTTCTTATCTCCTTGTATAACAGATACTTGTGTATCTACCACAGAGTATCGACGCTATGGTGGAGACATCTACAGACAGTTTCCCTAACCACAGACTAGGTCACAAAGAAATCCTTGTCTTGGGTTTATATGCAAATGACAAAAGACGGTCGTCGGCTTGATACAATAAAGTATTTGACTTTCAAATGTCTGCGACAAGGTGTCTCTGCGGGCTGTTTCAGGGATAACATACATACATAATCGTACATTCATAGGACTTTCTCTCACCACTCACTCCTTGGCTACTTCAGGGATAACATACATACATAATCGTTAGTACGTACATTCATAGGACTTTCACCACTCACTCCTTGGCTACTTCAGAGATAACATACATACATACTCGTTAGTGTCTACATTCATACGACTTTCTCTCACCACTCACTCCTTGGCTACTTCAGGGATAACATACATACATACATACTCGTTAGTGTCTACATTCATACGACTTTCTCTCACCACTCACTCCTTGGCTACTTCAGGGATAACATACATACATACATACATACATACATACATACATACATACATACATACATACATACATACATACATACATACATACATACATACATACATACATACATACACACACACACACACACACACACACACACACACACACATACTCGTTAGTGTCTACATTCATACGACTTTCTCTCACCACTCACTCCTTGACTACTTCAGGGATAACATACATACATACTCGTTAGTGTCTATTCATAGGACTTTCTCTCACCACTCGCTCCTTGGCTACTTCAGGGATAACATACATACATACATACTCGTTAGTGTCTACATTCATACGACTTTCTCTCACCACTCACTCCTTGACTACTTCAGGGATAACATACATACATACTCGTTAGTGTCTATTCATAGAACTTTCTCTCACCACTCGCTCCTTGGCTACTTCAGGGATAACATACATACATACATACATACTCGTTAGTGTCTACATTCATAGGACTTTCTCTCACCACTCACTCCTTGGCTACTTCAGGGATAACATACATACATACATACTCGTTAGTGTCTACATTCATAGGACTTTCTCTCACCACTCACTCCTTGGCTACTTCAGGGATGACATACATACATACATACTCGTTAGTGTCTACATTCATACGACTTTCTCTCACCACTCACTCCTTGGCTACTTCAGGGATAACATACATACATACATACTCGTTAGTGTCTACATTCATAGGACTTTCTCTCACTACTCACTCCTTGGCTACTTCAGGGATAACATACATACATACTCGTTAGTGTCTACATTCATAGGACTTTCTCTCACTACTCACTCCTTGGCTACTTCAGGGATAATATACATACATACATACTCGTTAGTGTCTACATTCATAGGAGTTTCTCTCACTACTCACTCCTTGGCTACTTCAGGGATAACATACATACATACATACTCGTTAGTGTCTACATTCATAGGACTTTCTTTCACCACTCACTACTTGGCTTCTTCAGGGATAACATACATACATACTCGTTAGTGTCTACATTCATACGACTTTCTCTCACCACTCTTTCCTTGGCTACTTCAGGGATAACATAAATACTTGTTTGTGCGTACATGTGGAAAGTGGTTTGCTTTAGAAATAATATACTTAACATGAATTGCATGTTCTAACGAGATGTACAGTAATAGTTTATGTATCTCTTACAGTTTATTAGTTATACAAAAGTTACTCAAAATTTAACTGTAGAATATTCACAAAAAGTCAACATATACATTTTAGCTACGATTGTTAGCGAGTGAGTGACAACAGACACTTTGTGACAGTGAAGTGGCACCAAAGGTTCCTCAAGCAGCTCTGGGCCCTGAATTCAGACTTTGTCAGCACGCAAGTAAGAGTTAAATAGGACAATTTGATCTACAGCTGAAGATCCAGTTTGTAGAAGGGCAAATGAGCCAATGTCTTGTGGGTTAGTAGCTGGGCAACCGAGCTCTGTTCGGCCTTTTCGTCTTTTAAATCCTGTTTTTTCGGAGAAAATAGTTATTTAGATGTAATACGTTGCATTTATATTTCAGCTATAGAAAATTGTATGACTTTTTTATGTTGAAGGGAGAGCACAGAGGGATATGTGTTGCGTAAAAGAAAAGGGAATAGAGAAAAGCATGTGAAAGTAATATATGGTATATCAAAATGGATAGCATAAAAAGTTTCATGCTGAATTTTATGATGATCGATCAAGATTAACATATAGAAACATCCTCCTATAGAAGAGTGAGTAGAGAAAGGAATATGAATGTATTACCTAAAAGCCAGCAGAGAAAACAGCGCGACTGTAATACGTAGCGTTTCTATTTGAAACATTCAGAAAACATGACATTTGTAGAAAACGGAATAATTATTTAGGTAAAATTGTGTTTGTTTGTTTGTTTGTTTGTTTTTTTTTCAGAAAAATTGTTTGTACAAGAGTGAGTAGAGAAAGAGATGTTAAATGTTACCTAACAGTGAGTAGGAAAAACAGTATGAATGTAATACGCAGAACTTCTATGTGAAACATACTACAAAAAACTGTATAATTATTTGTAGAAGAGGGAATAAAACATGTGTTTTGTATAAAATCGCATTTTTTCAGGAAAGACGCCTATATAGAGAAAGTTAAAACGCAAAACCTTATCTGAATACAAAATTTGGTCCAAATCGTTATAGCGTTTCTGAGATACGTGAAATATATACTCGTATATATACAAGAATTGTTCATTTAAAGAGGTAAATACTTTATCAGGCAATTGCAAGGATTATCTGAGAGAGACTACGATTATTTTTTATTTATTAATTTTTTTAAATGATTTATTGATCGATCAGCGCATGTGCGCTCTACAGACCATTGTTGAAATACACATAACAATAAATAAAATATAATAGATAACATTGAAATGAGGTAAACCCCATTGGGCCCCTCACTGACAGTATTAATTGAAATTAAATCAGATCTTGCTGTGATAACTGGTCCAGTGGTAGACGACCCTTGATGCGTGTTGGAAAGTTGGATTTTCTGCCAAGAGAGTAGTGAACGTTCTTTAGATTGCTGTAAAACTGTTCGGCTTGTGAAGAAATTGACTGTTGAATGGCACTGTATAGTTGATTGTTTCTGACAAACCATGGCGCATTAGTTGAGATACGTAAGATTTTGTTTTGAAACGTTTGGATGCGTTTAATTTCTGTAGCACTGGCTCCTCCCCAAATTGGACAGGCATATAGTAAAAGCGGCCTTAAAAGAGTTGTGTAGAGTAGTATGCAGTTTTTTAACTTAAGCGAAGATTTTTTTTGTTGAGAAGTGGATAAAGTTTTGTCAGTCTTATTTGGGCAAGGTTGAGTTTGTTACTTATATGTGGCTTCCACGTGAGTTTTCTATCAAACAGTACACCACCGTTTCTCTGTCACTTTTCCAGGGTATAGAATTTGTTGCTATCGTTACTGATGGTGGATATTCCGGTCTGCACCATGAGAAATGCGCCAGTTGTCAAGCCAGGGTATGATTAAGTTTAAGGCCTCTTGAAGGCGATTTCTAGCGGTGTGTAAATTACGATGGGTTGCATAGATGGCAGTATCATCGGCATACATTGCTATTTGAGCTGTGGGCGTTGTAGGTATGTCAGAAGTGAACAAGTTGAACAGAATTGGACCCAATATTGAACCTTGTGGAACACCTGCTGTTACAGGTCTGGTAGAAGAATGACTGTTACCTATTCGAACTGAAAAGGTACGGTATGATAGAAAGGAAGATATTAATTTGTAGAGGTAGTCTGTAGTGCCATAGAGAAACAGTTTGTATAGTAGACCCTGATGCCAAACTCTGTCAAATGCCTGAGTGAAGTCAAGGAATGCGACAGCAGTGTGTTCTTTCTTCTCGAAGCCTTGTGCTATTTGCTCTGTAATTCGGAGAATTTGATGAGTAGTTGAATGTTTGCGACGGAAACCAAATTGAAAGGGAGGTAATACTGACACTTGTTCTAGAAATTTTCCTAAACGTTTCAGTATAATCTTTTCATACACCTTGGACAGAGTTAGCAGCAGACTTATTGGGCGATAATTTGTTGGACTGGAAGGGCATTTTCCACGTTTATGAATAACAATAACTATGGCGTGTTTCCAGATTCTTGGGAAATAACCCATTCGTATAAAACTGTTGAACAACGAAGCTAGGATAGCAAGTGCTTTGCGACTCAAATGTTTGGTATGAGATCATGCCCAGGCGATTTTCTTGCGGGAAGCTGCTGGATGATAAAAAGAATTTCTTTGGGTGAAGTGAAGTCAATGGGTAGTGGTACTGTGGCGTAAGAACCAGTAAACTGTCCAATTTCGTGGTTGAATTCTACGTTGTTTCCTGGATTAGATCTAAACGAATTTTGTAGAGTATCTGCAAATAGTTCGCTTTTCTCACAGTCGGAGATGTAGTGTTTTCCATCTTGCTCTAGGGGCGGAATAATCGTCGGCTCTTTTAGTACTCTTTTAGTCTCTTTCCACAATGATGAGTCTTCCGGAGAGATGCCGTTGGTAAGTTGAATACCGATATTCATCCATTCGTTTCTTCACTTATCTTGTGAGTTGGTTCAAGCGACGAAGTTGCCAAGCTTCTCTGTGCTTTTGCCAAAGTCGACGAGTTTTGTGCTTTTCTTTCAGGACGTTTCTGATGCTTGGGGGCAAAGATTCATGGTAAGATTTTCTGTGTTGATGTCTCGCTGGAGCTGTGGCTTTGTCTATAGAGGAAGTTACGGATTTTGTGAAGCTGAGAATTGCTGCATCGACATCACTGGGGGTTCTCAAATTCTGTGTAATTCTTAACTGGTCATCCATTACGTGTTGAAAATTCTCCCAGTTTATGAAACCTTTGTTGAGTTTCTTTGTGTGTTGCGGTTGTAGAATCGGAATGTCATCGAACGAGATTAAGACTGGGCAGTGATCTGAGTCCATTTCAGGCAGAACAGCCATAGTGGGAGTGCTTGATATATTTTTGTAGAGTGCGATGTCTAGTATATCTGGTGTTGCATGTGGTCTATAGAATGTGGGGTCTGACGGAACTGCAATGTTAACTGCGTTGTGATCGGCTGCAGTTAGTAAACGTCTTCCATTTGGGGTTGTTACACGGCATCCCCATGTTTGAGCTTGCTATTTAGATCTCCTGCTAGGAAAGTCGGTGCTGTGTCAGAAAATAACGTATTAAGATCCTGGTCATTTAGATTGGGGCCTGGCGGTTTGTATGCAGAAATTATTGTAGTTTTAGAGGAATTGCGTGTGAATATTTGAATTGCGCAGGCTTCGATGCTGGTTAATTGAGGTAGTGAAACTGAGTGGTGAGGTATGTCTTTTCGAATAATTATAGCCACTCCACCTGAAGCGACTGGAGCATTGCGATCGGACTACGCTGTTACCGACACGCCTGAACGTAGTTTTTAAGCTGTTTATTGTTCTGTAAAAGGAAGTCCTAATACGACTGCTATTTGTAATCTACCTGTGCTGCGGTAGGAGATGAAGTCTAGACCGACCGATGTGAATAGGAATGTAGCGATTATGTGGCTGATGTTTATTCGCGGCCTTGCGTCAGTCTCAGAGCTAGAAGATTCTGTTACCTACTCTTGTCACAGGACGAAACATTCAATGCTGTTCATTGGATAATGAGAAAAATGCATTAAATCAGTATCCTTCTTATGAAACACTTACAATGTTCTCGTTAAATATGGCGCACTTGTTCGCTAACAAACAAAATGGCTGCGCACAGCCAATGATTGTGAAAACTCTGTCTTCTAATCTCGCCGCAGTTGATTGATTTTAACCCTTTCAGTTCCGGTGTCCATGATCATGGACATAGGCATTTTTTCCCTATTTGTACTAGTTTTAGCTGTTTTTATGCTATATTCTTGTTATACTGTCTGTCACCAATTAAACATACGTATTTGAGACGTATTTGTATTGTAGCTAGCTCTGCAAGCCATACGCAATCTCTCAGGCGTATCACCCTGCCGAGACCAACCCAATCTTTACTTTGAGGCGCGAAGGGCTCAATGTTTGTACTACGTATGGAGTGTGGTGAAACACTTGTTTCTACACCGCGCTATCACTCAGACACCTGATAACATTGACACATATTTGTGAGAAAGCTTTACTTGATGGTAATGCTATTTGGGCCAGTTGTAGGCGCTATCCATTACTGGAAATACAAGATTATGTGAAAGTTTCGTATCAATAATTGATTGAGAAGAGTAAAACACGATGCACATGTTGTTACGTCACCACTGCCTGCCTGTACCTGACAATGTGAACAAAACGCATCTTATATAAAGGAACAATTAGAGCCGTTTTACGTCATCATCACCTGGATAAAGAGAGAGAGACATGAATACAAGAGTGAATGTGGTTGACTAATCACAGCTCCTGGTCTGTGGCTACGTACCTTGTTGCACTCACACGACTTTCTCCACTCATTCTTGTCTTATTACTCAGGTACAAGAACAATATCACAATACACAAGGCTTTAACCCATTCTGAAATATTTTAAAGCTTTCAAATTCTGTTCTCTTTAAACGGATAACTATAAAAAAGTGAATAACAAGTTTCCATTTCAGAAACATTCGCACAAATAAGGAATATATCAGAAGTGATTCACTCAGTGCATTTGGACATAAGTGGTGGAAGCTTTACATTAAGATTTGGTCTATCTCTTACAGTTTACCAGTTCAGAGTAAACAGGACTACATGGATTATACACAGAAAATTCAAAATATACATTTAATTTGTCATACAAATATCTCAAACATGTGGCATTTTAATTAAAATCGTTAGAGCCATTTTCAAGAAAATCAAAATTTTCGAAAAATTTTCCATGTAAAGGGTAGTTGACGGAGGGGCTGTTTTCTTCAAAATCTTCATGTCGCATCTCTGAAAGATATTAAACTTAAATACTAACTTTGGTTTTATCCTGTTCACAGACACACACACGCACGCGCGCGCTCGGAATTTTTTAATTTTAAGTAGAGGAAGTATTCCACCCAAAATTTGGATATCGAAATTTTCCTGGAAGTACGTTTTGAGGCCCCCTGAATCCGAAAGAAAAGCATTTTTAGAAAAAGATGTGTATGTGTGTGTGTGTGTGTGTGTGTGTGTGTGTGTGTGTGCGTGCGTGCGTGTGTGTGTGGCGTTGATATTTAAGTTTAATATTGTACAAGGGTGCGACACGAAGATTTTGAAGAAAATTCCTCCACCCTAAACTACCCTTTACATGGAAAATTTTTTAAAAATTTTGATTTTCTCAAAAATGGCTGTAACGATTTTTATTAAACTGTCATATGTTTAAGATATTTTTATGATAAATGAATTGTATATTTTGAATTTTCTGTCTATAGCTCCTGTAGTCCTGTTTACTCTGGATGACTTTTGTATAACTGTTAAACCATGAGAGATAGGCAAAATCTTACTGTACAAAAGGAAGAGTACAAGAGTAGAGAAAGTCATGTGAGTGCAACACCTGCGCAGATGGAGTTTACTTTTCAGCCGAGTGTATCTATATCGTGGAATTAGTGTTATCCCCACAGATTGCGAGAGAGAGACAGACAGACAGAAGTGTTGAGGTAGAGGAATCGATTGCTTGAGAGTATTTGGTTGCAAGTAGTTGGACTGTCCTAGATCATTAGCAGCCATCTCCTTGCGGAAATAAGTAGAAGGAAATGGGAACGTTCTGTAACGGCGCCAGATCACACACCGCACACCAACATCCTGGGAAACAACTAAATAGCGACTTCACTTTACCTAAACGGCTCCACCCATTTCTATGAACTTTTGCTTGTGTGATAAACGTTATTGGGGAATGGTTTAGCTTCACAATTGGACCCGTCAAGTAGCGGGCATAGGAGCGTGGCGTTGAACAATATACATTATGCAAATGGTACTAGCGAGCCAAAAATCATTGCGACCTTATACAACAAATGATAGTAACCAAACGAGATAAATGACAAAGATCCTGTATAATGCAGCATTTCCCGCCCAAGTATAGCACAACCATCTCTGGAGTTTAATTAGCACAATCACTTGGGCGAGGCGTGCGTTCTTGTGATTCACTGTTTAAAGTAGGTACCTACGCTGTTCAGATTAGGAGTGTTGTGATGTTGTGCATTGTACGTACAGCATGGAGCCCTAACCTCCCTCTTTAGTACGTTTTATAATCAAGTAATTACAACAAGCATGGCCATCTTCTAACACACACAAGAAGCAAAATTCGTGCTATTAGCGATGTTTTGGCTTTTGTATCTTTCCCAGTGACATTTTAGTTTATTCACACAATTGTGATGTAGAACGTTTGAACGGTACAACGTCTGTCCGGTCCACTGGTTTTATTATATATTTCCTTATAGATACAATGTGAATATGGGAATATAGTACACTTAATTTTAAGAACTTTCAAAGTCCATTCTCTTTACCTGACTACGATATAAAACAAAGAATTAGTTCCTATTTGACAAAAGTATAAATATTTGAAAATTGGAACAAATAATGAATATATCGAAAATAGTATGCATACGAAAAAAAACATTTTATATAAACTGTGTTTTAATGAAATGTGCATTTTTGTGTGTTATAATTTATCAGCTATACAAAAGTTACTTAAAATGAAGAGAATTCCATTGGACATTGTGGCAATGCTACAAAAGCAGTTTTAGAGTGTCCGAGTAAATCTGAGAGTCGAGGGAGAGAGATATAGTCAGACTGCGCGTGGCGTTTATTACATCCAGTAGTAACTTTTTATGACTCACTCGACGGGACCATTTTATTCAGCTATTTTTAAATCATGCGCAGGCGACACAACTTCTCTCACTTAATTATAGTCCATGTCGTACCTACCAAAATTGCCACTTAAGAGCATTTACCCTGACAGGGTTGGTTAGTTAATTACACTTATACCTAGGTACCTACTCCAACTAATAGGTCATTAAAATATACCTGTCGAAATTTGCCATGCTATTTAACTACTCTATATTCACTGACTTACATGCACACACTATATTACACCTCAAACTTGAGATGAACTAAAAAAATGTACGCTTAGTGGTATATGTAGATATTGGAGATGAACGACCCGAGAACCAGGCAGACCGCTTGTGTTTAGAGGACAGTATTTCCTTTCAGGGAGTCTTTGCGTGTTGTGCAGGTAATATTGGACGATGAATTAAATAGCTCAGAGTTAGTTTACATTCATGTAACCCGGCAAGTTGACTGTAAGCGAGGTTGGAACGTGGGACCTCCTGACACGCTAGCCGTAACTTTGCTACTCTTCCCTAATGAACCAATTTCATTGAACATTTTAGGTTAAATTGTTCCTTCCACGATATATTGTTGGTATAGTTTTCATTGTTGTGGATTAAATAGCTTTATTAAAATATATAATATAAAATGTATAATGTTCTTAGAAAGAATTTTAAACAACAATAAAAGGTATACTTTTTGCAATTCAGAATTAAAATACAGGTCTGAAATTTGGTATGGTAGCTTTTCTATGTCTATGCAAGAAATTTGTGCATTTATTGTAAAAAATATTAATATTTATTATAAAAAATATTAATCTTTCTCTATTCAGAAGAGAATAAAAAGAAAAACATTATATACTTGTGTGTGTGAGTGTAATCGACAAACCAATGCACAGGTTTCTTTAATTAGTTGTGTTCTACAAGTTGTGAAAATTTCAACTTTATCCATCAATATTTACTGTAAAAAAGTTTACCCCAAAGTACAGAAATTGTTATATGGAGAAAAAGTTATTTAATGTTATGGAAATATTGCTGTTTACATATCCACACTTCACCTGCTGTAGAATGTTGTTCCCATCTCGTATTTGCTAAAAAGACACGAGTGACACTAATGGATACTTTAGCTGTTTTTTATATATATTTTTTTGAACCAATAGCAGTGCAGTAAAAGCACCTAATAAAGGCAAGTGTAGAGCGATTCATTGCAAGCATATGTACACCAATGATAGGTAATAGCGATATTGTGGACATGTTGGGGACAATTGCGACATGGGACCTAAGTCGCCACGTAGCGATCCAACAGAAGAACAGCGTTCTCACGCTAGCGCATGTCGTACATCACTTGTCACTACATCATTAGATATTACAAACAGAACAAAAACTGGCTCGCTTTTTAACCGGATACGCTAACTTTGGGATCTGACGTGTTACACTCACATGACTTTCTCTACTCTTGTACTAACCATTCTTACACACTCTTATTCCTATATCTTCTTCGTGTTAGTTGAGATAAACATTTGTACAAATTATCTTATTGCTTATTTCCTTGTAGGTACAAGGGCAATATTAGAATACGGTAGACTTTGAGCGATAGTCAAACCTTTTAAAGCTTTGAAATTCCATTCACTTTGTAAGGTGAAGATACAAAAACGTGGATAAGGACCTTCCTTTGAGAAAAATTTAATTATTGCAAAACTCACAGAAATAACAAGGAATAACTTCGAAGTGGTTCACTCCACAAAAAAAATTTATTTGGACATAAATTTTGTTTTAGTAAGATCTACATTTTTTTGTACAGTAAGATTTGGTCTATGTCTTACAGTTTATCAGTTATATAAAAGTCATCACGAGTAAACAGGGCTACATGGGCTATAGCCAGAAAATTCAAAATATACATTTCATTTGTCGTAAAAATATGTTAAACACATGACATTTTAATCAAAATTGTTAGCCATTTACGAGAAAATCAGAATTTTTGGAAACTGTTCCACGTAAAGGGTAGCTTAGGGTGGAGGAATTTTCTTCAGAATCTTCATGTCGTGTCCCTGAAAAATATTAAAGTTAAATACCAACTTTGGTTTTTAACAGAGTTTTCGTTTTTGAGTTATGCTGCAGATAGTCACACACGCACGCACGCACACACACACACACACACACACAGACACACACACAGACACACACACACACAGACACACACACAGACAGACACACACACACACACACACAGACACACACACAGACAGACACACACACACAGACACACACACACAGACACACACACACACACAGACACACACACAGACAGACACACACACAGACACACACAGACACACGCACACACACACACACGGTGTGTGTATTGTACTGGTATTTGCCAGTGCCACCGAGCGACGTGGTTTTCACGAACTTTGTTTCCCTTATTACTTCTCCCTTGATATTAGAGGTAGACTTACTGCACAAGTAAATGTCGCAGATACTTCCGTTTTTTTTTTTTTTTTTTTTTTTTTTTTTTTTTTCCGGCTGGCAGTCTCAGATGGGCACGTTGACACGGTTTCCTACTGAAAACAATGGGAGATTTATAGGTTTATTAGTCAATGCTCTTGTGTGTAGAGGATGAAGAAGATGTAAAACAAGTTTATTGTCAATACTTACATAATGAACTAGTAGGTACACGATATAACAGGGATGTGTATTTGGAGAACGTTACGCAGTAAGCGGCTGTACCCCAGTCGGAGGAACAGAGTCAGTATACACTGACGGACACCAAGAGGCAGGTATACTTATATTACCAGAACACCACCACCTCCTCCTTCTGCATGATTTTTATATAAATAGTAAACAGTAAGAGACAGACAAAAGTTTACTAACTCGTCAAAACGCACAATTTATGTCAAATACTCCATTTTTACTTTCTCTGCTACTTATAGTAAAATAGAGAAAGTGTTGTATTCCACACAAAAATTCGATGCTGAGCGGAAATATGTTTTGAGATCCCCTGAATCCAGAAAAATCAGTTTTAGAAAACGATCCATGTGTATGTGGACAGCATAACTCAAAAACGAAAAGGCGGTTAAAACCCAAAGTTGGTATTTAAGTTTAATAGACTTCAAGGATGCGACACGAAGATTTTGAAGAACATAGCCCCGCCCTAAACTACCCTTTACATGGAAACTTTTTCGAAAATTTTGTTTTTCTTAAAAATGGCCCTAACGATTTTGATTAAAATGTAATATTTTGAAGATATTTGTATGATAAATGAAATGTATATTTTGAATTTTCTGGCTATAGCCCATGTAGTCCTATTTACTCTGGATGACTTTTGTATAAGGATATATTCCTTGTTATTTGTGTCAGATTCGAAAAACTTGAAATTTTCGTGAAATAGAACATCTTTTTCATTTTGTATATGTTAAATGTGCAAAGAGAACGGAATCTCAAAGCTTTAAAAGATTTGACTATCGCTCAGAGCCTGCTATATTCTCATATTCCCCTTGTACCTACAAGGAAATAAACAATAAGATAGTTTGTACAAATGTTTGTGTATTAACATGAATATATAGGAATAAGAGTTTTTAAGAATGGTTGGTGCAAGAGTAGAGAAGGTCATGTGAGTGCAACACATCAGATTTTTTAAATTACACTTCAAAATCTTACGTCAATAAATAATAATGTATGAAATTTGTAAGTTAAGCTGATTGTGATAAAATGCAGTGTAAATCATGTAAAACACCTCTATACTGCCTGCACCTTACACATTTGCACAATGTATATTTGTTAGTTACACTTTTAATTACGTGTTCTTAATAAATAACATTCTCAATGTTCAATTTAATTTAATATTAACGCTCAGCTGTGACAAATACTTCTTACAATTCAGACTCAGCACATCAAATACTGAAAATTCTTAAATGCGATTGCAGCGCTGTTGACGGGTGAAATAGTGAACCAAAACCATCCAATCCATCACACGTTCTGTGAACAACACATAAGTTAATTAAAACGAACATGTTCTGTCGGGCCAAATTGTGAATCTAAACCATTCTCGAATCATCTTTATCACACACGCAGGCATTTAGGAACCTTACAGTCACATACACACGGACAGAAGAAATTATAGATCACTAGTTTTCTGAATATATAATTTCGTTGTTAGACAATATGCCTACCTCCCAACTCAGGTCATTATCAGAAGTTATCGAACCTGGTTAAAGTTAAGTACGACAAAACTCAACACTTTGAGAACGAGGTTTGCACCAGAGAGACCTCTCTCTCCTTGAAGTTTTCTATTAGTCCAATACCTGGTGTCCTAAACAGGCCCCCATAGGGGACGGAAGTGCGTACGCGCTCCATTCTCCGGGAAGACTACCGATAGCCTAGGTGGAGCCACCGGATGTCTGTCTTTGTACGTTCAGGTGTCACACAACCCGACCTTGGCAAGTCTCCCATCAGTATCGGGAAGCACTGCTCTGCCGAGACTAACCCAATCCAAACCAGGGGCTCAGATGTGACAGGTACGAGCGTTTGCATGGTAAACCATCCTCTACGGAGACTTCGGAACAACAATGTGGTTTTGGAATATTATCACTACAGCTTTTACATTGGATGCTGTAAAGAAGCAAAATTAAATCAGACCACTGGGAAAATACAGTGCAAAAGTACTTTTGAACAACCACAAACACCAGAGGAAGAAAATTGACTAGAAAAAGCTACGTGAATGTAATACGTTGCATTTCTATGTGAATCGCTTAGAAAGTTGTACGAGTAGTTTGTAGAAGAGAGAGTAGAGAAAGAAGTATGATTGTGTTACATAAAAGAAAACTGAGTAGAGAAAGTTGTGCGAGTGTAATTGTGGTATTTCCAGTTTAGTCACAGAAAAGTGTATAAATTGTATGTTGAAGGACGAGTATGGAAATATATGTGAATTTAATACGTAACAGAAAAGCGAGTAGTAAAAATCATGTGAATGTTATGTTGCATAGTAAATAGTACATGTACCTACGTGTCGAATTTGTATGTGATCGATGAAGTGGCAATTCCCATACAAAATTGCCAATTTAGAGGTCCCCCCCCCCCTTTTTTCAGGTTTGTTTGGGTTTTTCGTAATGATGTTTTGTTGTAAAGTATTGAAGTGAACAAAACCAAAAAATATTCAAATAGCTCAAGCCATTTTCGAGTTTTTGTGAGACTGACGCTATATATACTTTTATGAAGCAACTATATAAGAACAATAATGTAAAATTTCAAAGAAATCTATTAAGAACTGTAGTAGATGGAGTATTTTGAAGATTAAAACATTAATTAAAAAAGTAGAAAATGCAAAAATAAATGTAAACTTTTAAGTGCATGGCCCCATGTGGTGTAGAATCCCCCTGGAGCATATGAAGGTTCTTGTAACTGTTTAGTGGTAACGCGCTTGTCTATGGCGTGGAGAACCGGGTTCTATCCCCGGTAGCAGCATAGGGGCTTTTCCTCCTCTGGGAGGTTTGGAACGGGGTGCACTCAGTCTCGTTAGGTCTCGGGGGCAATTGAGGAAGTACTTGATGGAGAAGTAGCGGTACCAGCCCGGGGCGCTGACCAGGTGGCACCCCCTACCAATGATGACTGTAGTGGACGGAGATGGAGGACGCAGCGGCTGGGTGGCAAGCCTTGGTCCTTCGTGGGCTGCTCTTAACTTTTGATACTGTTTTGCTGATTAGAATATATTTAATGTAGTTAATGCACTTTGCTTTAATCTTGGCTCATCTGTAACGTTACTAATTATTCAGGATAAGAGACTAGTTTTATGACCTATACTGAATTCACTAACAGCTGAAGATCAGTGTACAAGTACGGCCACGTGGTTAATACAGACAGAAATTTACTAGGATGAATGTTTACACAAAATCCCTGCACATGCGCATTACATGGTGTAACGACCTCGTACAATTGGCTAATCATTTGTGTCCAAATTTCACCTGAGTAAGCAGGTATAAAACGTAACAGATTTCACCCATCCCAAACCCTTCAGTCTGTGAAGAAAACATTCAACCATTTGCATCACAAGCAAGAGAGAGACAGACTGAGTTTTGGACGTATTTTGGAACTAGTGTTGCACTGGATACATAGTTGTGACGTATGTATGTATGTATAGGCGAGGGAGTCGAGTCGGACCGGACACGTTACCATGGTAATCCACCCTTGTTATCACTTCAGTGCTATTAAAAAGCTCACACAAAATCCCACTTCACTGTAAATTTAATCTTGGTCCTCTCTCTCTCCATTCAACGCTCTGACAAACGTTCTTACTTTACTTTACCAGTTAATGGAAAATTTTAATCCATAATTTCTCTTGCGTCCGTCGACTCTTGCACCAAATCCATTTTTAATTGAAACGGGTCGACTGGGTTTGTATTTACTTTACACAACGTGTGTAGTACACGCTTTGAGGTCCCTCTATAACAGCACAACTCTGCTTTAACCTGCTTTCCCAGTTCCACCTATCCAACTCAAAATTGGGAATGAAAAATTAACTTTCTGAGAACATTTTGCGAAGCTCACAACCTTTGTTTAACTAATAAACTGTAGCACTAAAGTAGCTTCTTCCCAAGGAATGTCGCTTTGATGTGGCGGAGGGGCTCAGTACCCCTACAGGTAGGCGAGAGGTGAGGGGTAGATGAGGTCGACGACTCATCTAGGAGAAGAGGACTCCGAAATCAAACTCCCCCAGGGGGTCCTACTACGGTAGGCACGGGTTTGGCTTACCCAGGGTTTGCGTTCCTCTAAGAGGTGAGAGGGCACTTGGTCCACTTTTGTGTTTGACCTCCCTATACACAGTGTGATGGATAACCTACGCGCGGGTTGTAGGAGGATGGGGTGACTGGGTAACCGCGTAAGTCCCAGCCCCTGGTTATCATGTAGGATCTGTGTTCGTATCCGCTGATAAAGGTCAGTGGGCCATTGCATGAGCTGATGCACTCCTGGAGGCGATTGGGTCCCTCAGGTGAGACCCTAGGGTGAGCAAGGTCCAGGTCAGGACTGTCACCTAAGCCGGGGTGGCGCCCAGGATGTGAGCATGCCATCGGAGCATGCGCCATGGGTTCTTCTAAAATTCAAAATAATAATAATAATAATAATAATAATAATAATAATAATAATAATAATAATAATAATAATAATAATAATAATAATAATAATAATAATAATAATAATAATAATAATAATTATAATAATTATAATAATAATAATAATAATAATAATAATAATAATAATAATAATAATAATAATAATAATAATAATAATAATAATAATAATAATAATAATAATAATAATAATAATAATAATAATAATAATAATAATAATAATAACAACAACAACACTGGTTAACATAACTACGTGGTATATCTTGTCGTGACAATTTCAGTAGACCGTACGTACTATAACAACATGAACAATCACAACAAGATCTAGTTAAAACAACAAAGGGACTGGAAGGAAGCCGAGACGGGTCGTTGTCCGAGAAACCCGTTTCCATGACGACTACTTGAGGAGGTCCCGGGCTGGAATGTAACCCCGCCCATATGGCAGGCAACAAGTGTTTCTCTTAGAAACCTCATTTTTATCAAACGTCATTTTGCTCCAAAATGGTGGCGTAAGACTCAACTTGTTGAACTCCAAATTTCATATGATTGTCGTATTGTGTTATGTATGTACAATGAGCTGGGAGGCTAATGTACCTAGTGTTTCTTATCACTAAATAGCAACATTTCGTCTGATATTCCTTGGTGCATATCACAAGTGGAGCAAATATTGTATTCAGTTCCACATTTCACCGGAAATATGTTTTGAGGTGCTCTGTTTACAGAAAAGCATTTGCAGAAAAGGGTTTGTGTTTTGTGTGTATCTGTGTGTTTGTGGTTCTGTGTGCGCGTCTGTCTGTGTGTTTGTGTGCGCGTCTGTCTGTGTGTGTTTGTGTGCGCGTCTGTCTGTGTGTGTTTGTGTGCGCGTCTGTCTGTGTGTGTTTGTGTGCGCGTCTGTCTGTGTGTGTTTGTGTGCGCGTCTGTCTGTGTGTGTTTGTGTGCGCGTCTGTCTGTCTGTGTGTGTGTGTGTGTGTGTGTGTGTCTGTGTGCGCGTCTGACTCTGTGTGTTTGTGTGTATCTGTGTCTTTGAACAATATAACCGAAAGGCGAAAAGTCGGTTAAAGATCAAAGCTGGTAGTTGAATGTCGACAGGAAGATTTTGAAGAAAACGCCTCCACTTCCTCCGTAAGCTACCTATAGAGGGAAATGCTATTCCAAGACTGAGTTTCTCAGAGATGCTTGTAGCGATACTGATAGTGGCAGTTCTTGAAGATATCTGCGTGGTAAATGTGTGGACAGATGTTGCGACCATCTGCACTGCCATGATGGATCGTTCTCTTGATTGGAAACAGTGGCATTGCTTGCTCCAGCTGATAATGAAGATAACAAACATTAACACCTCTACTGATAACTTGAAGGACTGGGTTCACTGCTAGTTGCACTCACACCACTTTCTCTAGGTACAAGGGGAATGTGCGAATACAGCAGGCTTTGAGTGACAGTATAAGCTTTCAAGTTCCGTTCTCTTTGCACGACTAAGATCTAAAACAGAGAATATCTCGGAAATGGTTCACCTTACATAAAATACGAGTTCATTTGGACGTAAATTGTGTGTTTTAGCAAGAATTACATTTCATGTACTTTAAGATTTGGTCTATCTCTTACGGTTTATCAGTTAACAAAAGTCATCAAGAGTAAACAAGACTACGTGGGCTATAGCCACAAAATTCAAAATGTACATCGACGTGTCATAAAAATATATAAAAGTATAGCATTTTAATAAAAACCGTTAGAGCCATCTGTGAGAAAATGAAAATTTTTTGTTCATTTTGTGTGTAAAGGATAGTTTAGGGAGGAAGAATTTTCTTCAAATACTTAAATTCCAATTTTGGTTTTTAACGGAGTTACGCTGTTCAGAGACACATATAGACCCACCTTTTTCTAGAACTGTTTTTTTTTGTATGTGTAACTAACAGAGGGTGTAATTGGTTACGTCAGGTATTGCCTCACATATCTACACACTTGGCCACGTGACTTTCTGCCATACAACATTAAATAATTCCCGCACGGCAGCTCCACGTTACATCGTACTTACCTTGTGCAACACTTATTTCTCTTCTTAATGTTAATACACTGTCATTAGATACATATCTAGTAATAGTTATAACAAGAATACAGTGAACTAAAGTTGTAGCCGCATTTTTAAAAAACTCCCTCAGTAATTGAAATTGTGTTCATGTTCAGCAAGAAGAAAGCACGGATTTCCAGTTGACAACCTTTTACTATTCAAACAATACCTCGGAAATGGTTAAAGCATAAATAGTTTGATTTGATGTCATTTTTCCAAAATTTCTACACTTTCTGTCTATAACACTACAGGCGTGATGAGTGGGGTGTAGTACTGGAGGGTGGGAAGTGGTTCGCGCTCCGGTCCCTCATGGTCGCTACTTCATCAAATAGCTCCTCAATTGACCCCTCAGGCTGAGTGTACCCCGTGCAAGACTTCCCAACATACAAAATCTCCCCACGCCGGCCGGTACTGGGGATCGAACACGGGTCTTCCGCGCCGGAGGTAGGCCCGCTGCCACTGCGCTACGGGAAAGTCACACACTGACACTTCATTTCTTATAAGAATATGTTAAATATTAATGTAACGAATGAGAAGTTTATCAATGCGAACTGTGCAGAGTGAAGTGCACTTGATTGTGCCTCTACACACAGCCCCGGATAGAAAGGGAACGTTCTAGAAAGGGGCTGCGCATTTCGAACATGTTTAACGCAAATGCTCCGTGTTGAAACATACTGAAGTTAAATATGCATTGAAGTGACTATTCCTTTCAGGTTATGCTGACATACATGCAAAGCGACAGGAACCTTTTTACTTTCTCTGCTGATAAGTGTTGTATTCCACCAAAAAATTACATGTCAAGATTTCACCGGAAATATATGTTTTGAGGCCCCTAAATAAAAAAGAAAAAAAAACGCATTTTTAAAAAAAAGGTCCGTGTGTGTAAGTCTGTGGACAGCATAACTCAAAAACGAAAAGTAGATTAAAAACCAAAGTTGGTGTTTAAGTTTAATGTCTTTTAAGGATGCGACACGAAGATTTTGGAGAAAATAGCCCCACCCTAAACTACCCTTTACATGGGAAATTTTTCGAAAATTTGTATTTTCTTCAAAATGGTTCTAACGATTTTGATTAAAATGCCATATGTTTAAGATCTTTGTATGACAAATGAATTCTGGTTACAGCCCATGTAGTCCTGTTTACTCAGGATGGCTTTTGCATAACTAGTAAACGATAAGAGATAGACCAAATCTTACTATACAAGAAATGTAGGTCTTGCTAAAACACACAATTTATGTATGTTTTTTTGTAGAGTCAACCATTTCAGATATATTCCTTGTTATTTGTGTCAGTTTCGGAAAACTTGAAACTTTCATGAAATGGAACATCGTTGTTCATTTTTTTATGTTAAGCGTGCAAAGAGAACGGAATCTCAAAGCTTTAAAAGAGTTGACTATCACTCAATGTCTGTGTTCCCATATTCCCCTTGTAGCTACAAGGAAATAAGCAATAAGATAATTTGTACAAATGTTTATCTCAACTAACACGAAGAAGATATTGGAGTAAGAGATTGTAAGAATGGTTAGTACAAGAGTAGAGAAAGTCATGTGAGTGCAACACATCAGATTTTTATAAAGATACTTTTAGGGTGTCTAAACACATACATATACTGTCGGTACTTTGTGGAATGTAAGCTTATCAATAAAAGGGGTTGAAGTGCACAACCACGCCCTCTACTCAAGGACATTGAACTGTCTGTCACTCTCACAATTAGATGTGTGTTAAAAGTTGAAATAATAACAATAATGGTTATTGTTGAACGTTGAACAAGAAGAGCCTAGTGATGTGATGATGTATTGAGTTTCACGGAAGCTTGCACGTCTAACTTGGTTGACAAAGTAATTATTCCTGAAAGCGTCTCTTGGATTTAGAAGAGCTCGTCGCCGCCCGGGGCTCTGCAACAGGTGTTGGGTTGGCACTCTAACCTTACTTCATCTTATGTCATCTCAGCATAAACGCAACCTTAACAATATCTCACTAATGTGTGTTTCATCGACATCTACATTTTTCGTATAGTAAGATATAGTCGACCTCTTACGGTTTACCAGTTATACAGAAGTCATCCAGAGTAAACATAGGCTATAGCCAGAAAATTCAAAATATGCATTTTATTTGTGATAAAAAATATCTCAAACATATGGCATTTTAATCAAAACCGTTAGAGCCATTTTCAAGAAAATCAAAATTTTCCATGTAAAGGGTGGTTTAGGGTGGTGCTAGTTTCTTGTCGTATCCTTGAAAAACATTAAAGTTAAATACCAACTTTAGTTTTTAACGGACTCTTCGTTTTTGAGTTACGCTACCTTCAGACTGACAGACAGACACACACACAGACACACACACATACAGGCACACAGACAACACACACACAGTCCCACAGGCACACACAGACACACACACACAGACACACACAGGCACACAGACAACACACACACAGACCCACAGGCACACAGACAACACACACACACACACACACACGCAGGCACACAGACAACACACACAGACCCACAGGCACACACACAGGCACACACAGGCACATAGACAACACACACAGACACAAAGGCACACACAGACACACACAGCCACAAAGGCACACACAGACACACACAGCCACACACACACAGACACACACAGGCACACACACAGGCACACACAGACACACACAGGCACACACAGGCACACACAGGCACAAACACACAGGCACACACAGACACACACAGGCACACACAGGCACACACACAGGCACACACACAGGCACACACAGACACACACAGGCACACACAGACACACACAGGCACACACAGGCACACACACAGGCACACACAGACACACACAGGCACACACACACAGGCACACACACAGGCACACACAGGCACACACACAGACACACACAGGCACACACAGACACACACAGGCACACACACAGACACAAAGGCACACGCAAGGGACACACACAGACAACACACACGCAGGCACACACAGACACACACACAGGCACACACAGACACACACACACAGGCACACACAGGCACACACATACAGGCACACACAGGCACATAGACAACACACACAGACACAAAGGCACAGGGACACACACAGACAACACACACAGGCACACACAGACACACACACAGGCACACACAGACACACACACACAGGCACACACAGGCACATAGACAACACACACAGACACAAAGGCACAGGGACACACACAGGCACACACAGACAACACACACACAGGCACACACAGGCACACACAGACACACACAGGCACACACACAGACACACACAGGCACACACAGACACACACAGGCACACACAGACACACATAGACAACACACACAGACACAAAGGCACACGCAAGGGACACACACAGACAACACACACGCAGGCACACACAGACACACACAGGCACACACAGGCACACACAGGCACACACAGGCACATAGACAACACACACAGACACAAAGGCACAGGGACACACACAGACAACACACACAGGCACACACAGACAACACACACACAGGCACACAGACACACAGGCACACACAGACAACACACACAGGCACACACACAGGCACACACAGACACACACAGGCACACACAGGCACACACACAGACACACACAGGCACACACAGGCACACACACAGGCACACACAGACACACACAGGCACACACAGACACACACAGGCACATAGACAACACACACAGACACAAAGGCACACGCAAGGGACACACACAGACAACACACACGCAGGCACACACAGACACACACACAGACACACACACAGGCACACACAGGCACATAGACAACACACACAGACACAAAGGCACACGCACAGGCACACACACAGACAACACACACAGGCACACACAGACAACACACACAGGCACACAGACAACACACACAGGCACACACAGACAACACACACAGGCACACACAGGCACATAGACAACACACACAGACACAAAGGCACACGCACAGGCACACACACAGACAACACACACACAGGCACACCCACAGACACACACAGACAACACACACAGACACAGACAGACACACACAGGCACACACAGGCTAATAGACAACACACACAGACACAAAGGCACACGCACAGGCACACACACAGGCACACAGGCACATAGACAACACACACAGACACAAAGGCACACGCACAGGCACACACACAGACAACACACAAACAGGCACACCCACAGACAACACACCCACGGCACACACACAGGCACACACAGACACACACACAGGTACACACAGGCACACACAGAGACACACACAGACAACACACACACAGACACACACAGACAACACACACAGGCACACAGACAACACACACAGGCACACACACAGACAACACACACAGACAACACACACAGGCACACAGGCACACACACAGACACACACAGACAACACACACAGTCACACACACAGACAACACACACAGGCACACAGACAACACACACAGGCACACACAGGCACATAGACAACACACACAGACACAAAGGCACACGCACAGGCACACACACAGGCACACACAGACACACACAGGCACACACAGAGACACACACAGACAACACACACAGACACAGGCACACACACAGACAACACACACAGGCACACACACACAGACACACACAGACACACACACAGGCACACACAGGCACACACAGAGACACACACAGACAACAGACACACAGGCACACACACATAGACAACACACAGACAACACACACACAGGCACACACAGAGACACACACAGACAACACACACACAGGCACACACACAGACAACACACACACAGACACACACACGCACACACAGACACACACAGGCACACACAGGCACACACAGAGACACACACAGGCACACACACAGGCACACACACACAGGCACACACAGACACACACACAGACACACACAGGCACACACAGAGACACACACAGGTACACACACAGGCACACACACAGGCACACAGGCACACACAGAGACACACACAGACAACACACACAGGCACACAGGCACACACAGAGACACACACAGGCACACACACACACAGGCACACACAGGCACACACAGAGACACACACAGACAACACACACAGGCACACACAGAGACACACACAGACAACACACACAGGCACACACACACAGGCACACACACAGGCACACACAGGCACACACAGAGACACACACAGACAACACACACAGGCACACACAGACACACACAGAGACACACACAGACAACACACACAGGCACACACACAGGCACACACAGGCACACACACACAGGCACACACAGGCACACACAGAGACACACACAGACAACACACACACAGGCACACAGGCACACACAGCGACAACACACACAGGCACACACACAGACAACACACACAGGCACACAGGCACACACAGCGACAACACACACACAGGCACACACACAGACAACACACACAGGCGCACACACACACACGCACACACACACAGGCACACACAGGCACACACAGAGACACACACAGACAACACACACAGGCACACACACATAGACAACACACAGAGACAACACACACAGGCACACACAGAGACACACACAGACAACACACACAGACAACACACACACAGGCACACACACAGACACACACAGACAACACACACACAGGCACACACACAGACAACACACACACAGGCACACACACACGCACACACAGGCACACACAGGCACACACAGGCACACAGGTACACACAGACAACACACACATAAACACACAGGCACACACAGACAACACACACATAAACACACACAGGCACACACACAGACAACACACACAGGCACACAGACAGACACACAGGCACACACACCGACAACACACACACAGAGGCACACACAGGCACACACACCGACAACACACACACATAAACACACACAGGCACACACACCGACAACACACACAGGCACACACACAGACACACAGGCACACACACCGACAACACACACAGAGGCACACAGAGGCACACACAGACACACACACAGGCACACAGACAACACACACACAGACACACAGGCACACACACAGACAATACACACATAAACACACACAGGCACACACACCGACAACACACACAGGCACACACACAGACACACAGGCACACACACCGACAACACACACACACAGAGGCACACACAGGCACACACACCGACAACACACACACAGAGGCACACACAGGCACACACAGGCACACACACAGACACACAGGCACACACACAGACAACACACACACAGGCACACAGACAACACACACATAAACACACACAGAGGCACACACAGGCACACAGACAACACACACAGACACACAGACAGACACACACACCTATTTTTAAAAATGCCCTTATTTTGATTCAGGGGGTCTCAAACATATATTTCCGGTGAAATCTCGACATCGAATTTTTGGGCGGAATACAATACTTCTACTTACTAGTAAGAGAAAGTAAAAATGATATTAAGGGAATCTCAAAAGATGTATTTTCGGTAAGATATAGGTTTTAAGTTTTGGGGTGGGATACTTGCTTTGTAAGCATATGGTTGAGAAACTAAGGAAAATCTCGAATAGTGCGTTTCTTATTAAGAAAAGTATCTCACATATGAGCACACAACGTGCGTGTTTAGTGTTTACCGTCCCCAGCAGGAAAGGATGAGATGAGGGAACTACAAGACACAGAGCGGAGGCAATACATAATGTCTTACTTAGGGGACTGAAAAGATGTGTGACCGAAACAGGCTCACGGTGTTTTTGAAAACATGATCAGTAGTCCAAAATATCGTTTACATTTTATAATCTAAATATACTCCATGAACTGAAAATAACATTTAAGTTCCGGTACTTTGAGTGACGTAGCGTGAATACACATTTGAAGTTGGTACTACTGTATAGGTACCGGGAATCACGTAGCAGCGACGCTTGCACAAACAAGCTTCCGGAATGTTCTTCCGCCGCGCGGCCGCCAAGTGGTGTGAGGCAGCTCTCTTTGATGCGTGTCTACATTTTCTGACGTAATTTCCTAGGTGTAGTTTTGCTGTATACTTTTCTGCATAAAATAGTGAAGTTATGACTTTCCTATCCTCAAAATGAGTTCCATTTTCTATAGACTACACAGCCGGTGATATTCATTGGCACTTTATGTGACACATATACTAGCCGGATTCTAACTCGCGACCTAGACCTTATCTAAAACTGCATTATTATTTAGTGACCTTCAACATACGCATGGTTAGGTTTTTAATGAAGGTGGATATTCTGAACTCGTGTACCCTGAGGTGTCTGTAAGGAGCGTATAGATTTTCTCCAGCAGTAGCAGCAGCAGGATGGCGACCTTGAACTTTACGGGGCCTGCCCCACAGTCGTTACAGATAAGAGTGTCCTTGAACGACGTTATCTATCTCACTTTATTATTAAATACGAGAAGATCGACTTCTTTCTTTGCTGTGACGTCATTAGGTGGGAACCGCTTACCCAAACATTGAACACGTACGTTTTAAGAGTGAACAAAACCTTGTTCAGAAATTACAGAGATGCAACAAGGCTCATGGCTTTAAGGGAGTTTTCGATCATCATCAGCAACTGCATGGCCTTCTTGGAGTGAGCTGTGCAACTGTTGCACTCATAGACTGAACACTTGCTCTGTTTACATGGGCAACTTAATCCACGCACGTAGAGAAAACCTAACACATGATATTTTTTAATTTTGCAAATAGGGTAGAAGAAAGGGCCGATACACTTGTTATCTTGATTGACTGTCGTTACGCACTTCATCTGCTTTAATTAAGTGGATGGCTCGGATATTGATCCTGTCTACCAATATCTCCTCCTCCCCCTCCCCCTCCCCCCTCCTCCTCACATATTCCTGCAAAGTGAATTCTTTGAGTAGGTATATAATATATGAATTGTTAGTAGAAGAGCGACTAGAGAAAGAGATGTGAATGTGAGTAGAGAAAACATTGTGAATATAATACCTAGCATTTCTACTTCAAACATACAGAGAATTGTATGAATTATTTGTGAAAGAGGCAATAAGAAAATGTGTTATAAAATCCCTTTTTTTTTCCAGCTACATATATTATAAACTTAAAAAGCAAAACCTTATCTGAACACAAATTGTTATAGCCGTTCCGGAAATACGCGAAATATATTTATATACAAGAATTGGTCGTTTAAAGATATGTAATACCTTTTAAAGATGCGACTCGAACATTTTGAAGATAATTCCCCCACCCTAAACTACCCTTTCGAAAACTGATTTTTTTTTTTTTTTTTTTTTTTTCCAAAAATGGCTCTGATAATTTTTATTAAAATGCCATATGTTTGACATATTTGAATGACAAATGAAATGTATATTTTGAATTTTCTGGCTATAGCCCATGTAGTCCAGTTTACTCTGGATGACTTCGCAAGAGATAGACCACATCTTGCTAAAATACACAATTTGTGTACAGATAAATTTTGTTGTAGAGTGAACCATTTCGGAGATATTCCTTGTGCGATCTTCAAATGGGAGATGGTAGAGAAAGTGATTATATTTTTTCAAGTTGTAAGTCGGTGTTGATCTGAAAGCCTCGTGCGACTGATGTGCAATGAAAGTTAGTCTTATTGTCAGAAGCAGGTTTGATCCAAATGACAACTTTCCCATAAAACAGGTTCCTACTGTCGTCGTTGTACAGTCAGTGCAATAACTACTCCACAAGTCGTAAATCATCACAAGCATCTTACTTTGCCTGTCGTTCTGTTAAATTTGCAAATATCAGTCTTCCATACATACCAGTAGAGAAAGTAAAAATCTGATGTGTTGCACTCACACGACTTTCTCTATTCACTCTTCTACAAACGCTATCTACTTCATTATAAACATTTGCACAAATTGCTTTATTATGTTTACTTATAGATATACTGAGAATGTAGTAGACTTCAGTGATAATTAAATGATAAGAGCTTCACGGGTGATCAGCCGTGTTAAACTTAACAAGGTCGAGCTTTCGGCCATTATACTCTCCATGGCCATCTTCAGGACTAAAATGTCCTGATCACCCGTGAAGCTCTTATCACTAACGTTCGCCGTGAAAGCTTCAAATCGTACGATAATTAAATGTTTTAAGAACTAGTCACTATGTGATGACTTCATTGGACTTCAGTCCACTTGCTAACTCAGATCTCTTTAGAAATGAATATAATAAACATATAATAACTGATGATAGTATACTCTTAACATAAATTCAGAAATGAATGAATGGACTAACTTTTATTGCCTTCTTTCTCATTTTGCTGCCTAATAGAATGCTTGTGTTTCTGTAGATTGTGATCAGTCAGCAGGCTCCCTCCAAATGACGTCTGCTATATAGATGTCCAACACTTCTCACAGCTTCCTCCATTGGTTTGTTTGTAGTCTTTATATATAAGTCGCTGATCTTTTGCATATAGACTTATCTAAGGCTTTTGATTGTGTACAACACTCGCTGTAGATAAGGGAAAACTACTTGAAATAATACTCAAATCATAAGCAATGTACGGAAAGAAACTAGTAAAATGAAAAATATTATTTAAAAAAAAAAATTCAATGTATGAAACTGTTAAACTAAGGGTGCCGCAGGGATCCGTTCTTGTCCCTTTACTGTATTTGATTTATATAAATGACCTACTAGGAATTATAAAACTATCACATATGCAGATGACACTTCCGAACTATTTTGGAATAAATCATAAGACCAGTTAAAACATAACCTATTATATAATTAAATTAATGTACATAAATATAATATTAATATGATATAATTAATGTAATGAGTTCCTTATCTTGCTGTGGATGATTATTGCTTGTATATAAGATGATTATGACGATGTTTGTATGGCTCTTTGACATGTTGAGTTGATTGTTGCCATCTCACTCCCACACCTGCTGTCGTCACATATATACGTGAATAGGTGGGGTAAGGGTATTCAGTATGTATGTCCAGGACCTCGTGCTGCTGCCTGGGAAAAGTGTAAGTAGGCATTTCAAAACTCAACACAATATTTCATGTGTCTCTTACACAATTTGTCACTTCTGAGATATTAGTCGTTATTAGTTTTACTTTTCGAATACCTACTTATACTTTTCTCAATGTTGAAGTGGTTACTAATTTGAGCATGTAAAGAATGTAATGTCAGTCATAAGATAGTGATCGGTCTGTTCTTTAAACATTTAACTATCACTTAGGTCTACTCTACTCTCATATTCACATTGTATCTATATGGAAATATGTAATAAAACAATTTGTACAAAACTGAGTACTTAGGGGAAGTATTGTATTCCACCCAAAAATTCGATGTCGAGATTTCACCGGAAATATGTTTTGAGACCCCCTGAATAAAAAAAGAAAGCATTTTTAGAAAAAGGTCCGTGTGTGTGTCTGTGTGTCAGTCTGTGGGTAGCATAGCTCAAAAACGAAAAGTCGGTTAAAAACCAAAGTTGGTATTCAAGTTTGATGTTTTTCAAGGATTAGGTAGGAAGATTTTGAGGAAAATTGATCCACCCTAAACTACCCTTTACACGCAAAATGTTTAGAAAATTCTTGTTTTCTTGAAAATGACTCTACCGAATTTGGTAAAAATGTCATATGTTTAAGATATTTTTATGACAAATGAAATGTATACTTTGACTATTGCTCAGAGCCTACTGTATTCCCATATTCCCTGTGTACCTACAAGGACATAAACAATAAGATAATGGATACAAATGTTTTTCTGTATCAACACGAAGAAGATATAGGAGTAAGAGTTTGTAAGAATGGCTAGTACAGGAGTAGAGAAAGTCATGTGAGTGTAACATACTAGACTTTTAAAGTCTGTATGAAACAGAAATAGTAAATAGGAAAATACGTAATAATAAAGTTCGTAGATTGCAACCAATGACAGGCTTCGTTCACATTTCATTATATGATGAAGTAAGAGAGTCTAGCTGCACTGTGACGTAATAGAGCCGCTATTCAAATGTCGAATATGGCTGACTGTGGCTTCCGTGATGAAATACATGAAATAATTGGAAGAGGGAAGCCTTAGAACACAGAATACAACAGGAAATAAGTTTAACAAATGTTGTATTTAAGATACTTACTGCAAGTAGTGACATTTTAAAACTGGGAACATAACCTATAAGACCGTGCCAATGTACGTCATGCTGCGTGTTTATTTTAACATTTTGTATCACCCTGTAACTCATGAAATAGTCCTGATAAATGTGATAATAAAATTATCTACATAAAATAACAGTAACTCGTGTATTACTTATGATAAATTGTAATTGTTAAAGACACACTTAATAAATTGAAATAATTACATTTGATTTTAACTATTTTTCAGCGATTTATGGGAAACAGTTGGCGACACTGTTTCTACTCTTAGATCCGCACTTGATGTAAACACAAGCCCTCAGAGATACGCCGAAACCAAAGCACATGTAGGTATGATAATGGTGGTAAAGACAAGTTGACTAATGTGACAGTAAATATCATAAACACGAGGCATGAGTCCGTCCGTCCGTCCGTCCGTCCGTCCGTCCACGTGGTGTTTGTCTTAGTCGCAGCGGAGGGATACAAGCCATAAGCAATACCACACTGTGTCACTAATTAAAGTATTATATGAAATCATTAACCTCTTGATAGAAACATGGAGCACCACTGGCCTGCTTGCGCACGCGCATTGTATTGTATGAGAGCAGTGGCGGCTTGTGCGAGGGCACAAAGAATGGATGGACTGATGTTTGAAAAGCGACCGGTACGTAAACCAAAGGAAAACGTGGATGGATTCAGTGAAAGAGAACACTAAACTGCTTTTGAATAGAGGTCTTGGATGAAGAAGGCCCAGGCCCGCCATTGCATAGTATCAATACACTTTACACGAATTAATTCTGAACTTCACCAGAAAATATGTGAAAAGAAAGCGAACCAAATAAAAGGAAAGATTGTTCATTAATTACAGCCTGTTTTAATTTTTAAACAGTGTATATAGTAGGTATTCAGAAATAATCACCAAATTGCATCGTGAAAAACGCAAAACTCGTTACACCCATACTGAATATACTAGTTACAAAGTTCACTACAGTCCCCCTGAAGATTACCACCACAACACCACTCGAAAGCGCTTCTGAAACTGCGTTTGTTTAAAGGTATGGTATGCGAGTAGTAGCACCATTAGCAAGAACTGATCACACATGTTGCACTCACATGACTTTCTCTACTCTTCTTCATGTTATGCAGATAAACATTTGTATAAATTATCTTATTGTAAGTACAAGGGTAATATGAGAATATAGTACACTTTGATGGTCAAATCTTTTAAACTTTCGTAGGTCCAACTATTCCAAAGCTCACACAAATAACAAGGAATATCTCCGAAATGGTTCACTCTCAAAAAAAAAAAAAAAAAAAAAAAAAAAAAAAAAAATACTTGTACATAAATTGTGTGTTTTAGCAAGATCTACATTTTTTGTATAGTAAGATTTGGTCTATCTCTTAAGGTTTACCAGTTATGCAAAAGTTATCGAGTAAACAGAACTACATGGGTTATAGACAGAAAATTGAAAATATACATTTCATTTGTTATAAAAATATCTCTTAACATGGAATTTTAATGAAAATCCTTCGAGCCATTTTTGAGAAATCAAAATTTTTGAAAAATTTTCTATGGAAAGCGTACTTTAGGATGGAGAAATTTTCTTTAAAATCTTCGTATCGCATCCTTCAAAGACGTTAAATTTAAGTACTAACTATCGTTTTTAACTTACTTTTTGTTTTTGAGTTATGTTGTTCATAGACTGAACAGAAACACACACACACACACACAGGCACACACACATACACACACACAGGCATGCACATGCCTTTTTCTAAAAATGTTTTGGATTCAGGGGGCCTTAAAACATATTTTCAGGTGAAATCTCGACATCGAATTTTTGTGTGTAATACAATACACGGGCTCGATCCCCGTACCGTGCATTCTGACATGGGTTTTCCCATGTGACTCAGGCGAATGCTGGGGTGGTGCATTATTTCGTTCCAACGGTTGCGTTTGTGTCATTTCCCTTCATTCCATTTCCTTATCATCTGTCAGGGGTGTAGTGTTGGCAGTGCTGTTCTCGGCGCTAGGTAGCGTTTGTTCTACGTCGCTGAGCAGTGCTATACTGGGACCGCGGTACCTGAAGATACCTCAGCACTTGTTAGTGAGTTCCGCGCGTCTCACTACAGACCTGTGTAGGTCGCAGTGGGTTTCCCCTTCCACGCACCAAGATGCGAAGATTCCGTCGCCGCTCTTTCGTCAAGGATATCTTTTGTTTGGGAGCGTGCCTAGCGTTCTAGGGTGCTTCATTGCCAACCAGCCGCCACTGCATGCCACTGACAAAATAATCTTTTGTACGAATGAAGACTCTCATTGGTTGAAATTTGAAATTGGTCGATTTCAATAAAGTGACGTATGAGTGGAAAAGTCACTGGAAAAATATAATGAAAGTGTTTGTGTAAGAAGAGTGGGTAGAAAATGTCAGGTGTTAAACGAGTCTTTTAATTAAGTTGAAGAGGAGAGAGAGAGAGAGAACGTTTGTCCATTTGGTAGATCAAAAGAGAGAGTAAATGAGTTCATTAACGAGGGAAGCAGGGCTGCCATCATGACCCCGAGATATTGACTTGCAGTCTTTGTGAAACAATTCTCATTTACCTACGTTACCATTCTTACATATTTCCTTTTAACGTCGTTTACTCGGCAGGGGCGGGACGGGGCGGGGCGGGGCGGGGCTGAGAGTGTACAGCGTAACTCAAACGAAAACTCGCTTAAATACTAAAGTTGGTATTTAAGAGGTGGCGGCGTAGCCGGGATTTGAACCACGGATATTTCGTCTATCGATTCCCTTGTGGTCTACCGGGAAAGTACGAATCGGCTGGGGAATTAAATGTCGTACTGGTAGCTTAGTGGGTAGATAAAGCAGCCGCTCGATAAGCGGAAGATCCATGCTTCAAATCCCGGCTATAGTCTCAAGCATTGCCCACACACGGCTTGTGTGTTTAAGTTTCTTGGCATACATAAATAATTATTACCATTTTGGTATTTTACCAAGTTCAACTTCCAAACATAGAATACGAAGATTTTTAGAAAAATATCTGCACCCAGACTGTCCTCTACATGGAATATTTTTGGAAACTTTTGATCTTCTCAAAAACAACTAAAGATTTTAATTAAAATAACGGACTGGAATAACCCATGGGGTTATGTCTGAGGTCCCCAGCTCTGTCGTGACTCCTTACTGTCGACGTGCAAGCCAACCCCTAATACCACACATTTACACACAAAATGTTACCTCTCCTTAAAACATACGAACTTACAGCACACAATGTACCTATATGAAAAACCTTTTTTTAATTTAATTTTTTTATTTGTGCACTGAATTATTTCGGAAATATTGATTCTTTCTAATATTTATATCTAGTCTCTGTAGTAGATGTCCTTGTTTCCGTGAGCGCCAGTCCCTTACCTACTGCTTTTATCGATTCATTTTTAGGTTTTAATTGTTTTAACTCTTAGCTTTTTTGCTATCACATTAAGTGCCATATAAACATAATAAAATATCAAAGTCATCACATAGTGACCTGTTCTTAAAATATTTAACTATCAGTTAGTCGTATACTCAATTGCATCTATAAGGAAATATCTATATATCAAAACAGTTTATCACGAAGGAGATGTTTATAAGAATAGTTGAGTAGAGAAAGTTATATGAGTAGACATAAGATATGAGATATTTTAAAACAGGAGCAAGTACGGTTACGGTTCTACATAATGTTTCATTGATTCACTAGCAGTGTTATTGTACCTAATTGTGGAGGAAGATGACATTCAGGGGACAGGGATCGAAGCTAGCACCTCTAGTCTATTCACCTGTTGGCGTGTGTGTGTGTGTGTGTGTAAACACCACTGATAATTATGTGAATAAATTGAATGTAGACAGTTGGAACTTGTAGCAGTTGACGACAGTATAAAATTGTACCACTCAGTGCTCACGCCGATAATGTTTTCTTGTGGACAAGAAATGTTCGGCAACATTAACATAAAACGCTCGAGCCTTGCTTATCCAAATGGATCTCATTCCGGGTCGAGTGGAAGACGAAAAGGCGGATGATACTCGTATTGGGACTGTACCAGACCTGCTCAATGTCTAGTCGGTCAGTCAGTCAGTCAAACCCTCACCGCTACAATAACATTGGATTCGTTTGATCTATTCTGGTAGATAGATACCTACCTACCATTGTGCACACGTGAATGTTCCTGCCATCACGTCTACCCTAGTACAACATATTGTGTTTTACGTAAAGTTTAACGTCCTAAGCTCCCTGACATCTTTCAACGTGAAATATCAATATATTGAAGAAAATCCTCCCAAACTATATATTACTTACTTGGAAAATGTTTCAAATGTTTTCATTTTCTCAGACATTTCATTAAAATACCAGGTGAATCAGCCGCGCCTGTAAGGTAGGCCACCCATCAAACGCCATGTGCGCCGTAGTCCAGCTTTGCGCTTACTGACGTTCTTAAACAGACGAATGCGGAGAATTTAGAGCAACAGCGGTTTAAGGGACAGAACCTGCTCCTCGCTAAAGCATACGACTGGTTTACTTTATAAACGCCCAGCAAAGCTAAAGTGCTAAAAGTCGCGAGGTGGTAATGACATAGCACCTGGCGTAGGTACTGGAGCTCCAAGTGTGCTTTCAGCGCTAGCCTCCGGGACACAGGTTCGCGTCTCGACATTGCACAAATTTGTTTTTTCTGTCCATCAAAATTTGTAAACCGAATTCACAATAATCTAATTTTAAAGTCTCTGAGGGTTTAGGATATAATTTAAAACGTTTTTACTTGTCTGTATTTTGTAGTATAATAGGTATAATGACTTGTACCGCATTGGACTGGCATGATTCTCCACGTGACACGATATTTTGTGTCATTGTTTCACCAGACAAGTACACTGATCTACGGAGAAGCAAGAGCCAAAGTACAAGCAACTCAAAATGTATAGCATATCCAACAATACCATAAAGTAGAAATAAAGCAATTACAAATTAAAATAATAACAGCTTTACACAGAATAAATGCTCAAGTAACGTTATTTGTAAATGTTATGCAGTAAAAACATTAGTAGAGGCAGAGGATATGAACCATGCGCTCGTTCCAACTGCAGAGACAACCAAACATAAGGGGCATGACCTGGCATCTATATAACTGAGATACACAAAATGTATATACCTATCTCTTTATTTTCTGGCAATACAAAGAGAATATAATACGAAAGTTTTCACATAGTCACCAGTTCTTATAACATTTAAGTATCACTTAAGTGCACTGTGTTCACATTGCATCTATAAGGAAATACATCTTCATATTATTGAAAAGTTATTCAAAAGAAAAAAGAATTTCAAAGAATATTCACAGAAAATTGAATATGTACGTCATTGTTTTGAAGGAAATGATATAAATGAAGAGTTGTCGATGCTGGTGACATTGTTGGGAAGTACTGAGAGTGCAGTTCACTGATAACGCTACAGCAATGTCTCACATTCAAACTGGAGTACCTACAGCAAGTATTTATTGTATTCAATGTCGACATTTGAAGAATATATATGCGCATGCGCATGCTCAAAATAAGTTTCTTAGAAACCAAACTTAGTGTTTAAGTTGAATATCTTTGAAGGAGTCGACACGACCATTTTGAAAAAAATATATCTCCATTATAAAGTTTTTTATTTTCTCAAAAATGACTTACAATTTTGATTAAAATGCCATATGTTTAATATATTTTAATAAGAAATTAAATGTATATGTTGAATTTTCTGTGAATATTTTCTGAAGTTCTCTTTATGCTCAACACTGTTATATAACTGGCAAAGTGTAAAACATACCCAAAACTTACTGTATAAAAAAACATACATCTCGTTAAATCGCACAATTTGTCATTTGTTCTTAAAAGGAAAGCATTTGTGATATATTCATTGTTGTATTGGTTTAAAATGTCCAGTATTTATATACAGAAAGTCGTTATTTGATCTAGCAAAGAGAATGCAATTCAAAATCCAACCCATAGTGACCAGTTCTTAAATGTTTCGTGTAAAAGGTAGATTTGCTTTAAGATGCGCATCCTTGCAAAATGCTGAACTCAGTTTGGTATTTAACCCAGTTTTTTAGTTATGTTCTTCCTACACATACATACACACATACACACATACACACATACACACACGCACACACATACACACATACACACATACACACACGCACACACATACACACATACACACACATACACACATACACACATACACACACATACACACATACACACACGCACACACATACACACATACACACACGCACACACATACACACATACACACATACACACACATACACACATACACACACGCACACACATACACACATACACACACATACACACATACACACATACACATACACACATACACACACATACACACACATACACACACATACACACATACACATACGCACACACATACACACATACACACATACACACATACACACACATACACACATACACACACATACACATACACACATACATACACACACATACACACATACACACATACACACACATACACACATACACATACACACATACATACACACACATACACACATACACACACATACACACACATACACACACATACACACATACACACACATACACACACATACACACACATACACACATACACACATACACACACATACACACACATACACACAGATACACACACAGCAGATAATTTCAGGGAGTAAGTATTTACAAATGTTGTTCATGTTTCAGGTGAAATGGGAGAGGAGTCGGCAGTGGCGGCGGTGGTGACGTCATGTTGACTTCAGTAAGTATATTTATATACACTCACTGTCAAAAACAGAAAGTTGCAAGTTTGTATGTTGCAATAAACCTCTGAATGAGCTCCTATCATTTATATGGACATTTATATACATTTTCACTTTCTCTACTGTAAGTAAGGGAAGGATTGCACTCAAACTACAAACTAGTGACAATAGAATAGGGACAAAGCTCAAATAAACCCACTATAAAGTTAACAAAGAATTATCATACAATAGATCACAAGGAATGTTCTGTTCTCAGGTACACAGAGGCAGATGTCGCTTGAATGAGATGTCGTGAAAGTGCAGAAGTGACAACAAAGGTACGTGAACCAACAAATAAATAAAAACCTGCAATAATAAGCCCTGGCACCTAATTACTTAAACCAGGGCTTACATTCCAGATCCCTATTCATTTATTTAACTTTCAAAAATATTTACAACAACAATATTTTACAAGTTATAGAAATCTAAATACTACAAAACAAAAATATAATATACAATAAAATTAAAAAAAAATTACAACATACACAAATTAAACATACTCAAAATTATAATTCGTCACATCTAATATCTATACCAACATTTCCTCTAATACCTAAAACAATCACAATACTAATGGTTAAATTAATATATAGGTACATATATAAAAAATTATTAATTTAATAAAATATTCATAATTTAATAATTTAACAAAAGAAACTCAAATTAAAATTCCGAAATCAATTAAATTTCTAAATTTCTTAACCTATTCACATAAATAATTATTTCAATTAATTTATTAACCTTATTCCTAATTCATCAAACCAAAACAACCAACAAAACTTCCAATTCATATAGCAAAAATCAATCAATATACCAGAATAAATCAAATAAACATATAATTTAATATTAAATAAATTACATTTACAAATATTATTTTAATTAAACATTTCCTAAAATCAATAAAACAACAAATCTTCAATTCAACTTACCAAAATAATTCCCATTTAAAAATATATCAAATTCTTCTAATAATATCATAATTTAATATTTAAAATTTTATATATACAAATTTTAATTCAATGTCAATATATAACAAAATTCCAATTTCTAATACCAACCTAATATCTAATAAAATATTACCAAAAATATTTACTCAATTTTACAATTCAAAATTCAAATAAATTTCATTTAAAAATATTAAATTAATTTAATAAAAAAATATTTATAAATTATCAACCAAATTAAACAATTTTTTTTCAAAACACCTTATATAATATTCAAACAAAATTTACCAAATTTATTCATATTGTGACTTTTGGTGGGTGTAAAGTAAAGAAGACAGATGTAGTCGAGATAAAGAAACACTTTTATTTCCGTAAACAGTAACTTTTTACACTCGTTGCAACAGCAAGAAAGTCTTTTCCAATTCTCCAACAGCACGGCTCCTAATTCGTAACACAAAGAACTGTCCCTTCTCCATCGACACGACTCCTCAACGCTTCACATATGTCTGACCTTCCGTCGGCACGACTACTCAACGCTTCACATACGTCTGTCTCCTGTCTCTCACACTTTACCGCTATTTATATCTCCCAGGCACTATTCTGGAAAGTTCAGTTATTGCGGCGAAATACAAAGCAGAAGATTCCAGAAGCCTCTATCCTTTTCTCTCTTTCGGCAAGCGCCCCAACAATACGGCCATTCTCTGTCTTTTTCCTTCGGCTCCTTTGCGGTAGTGCCGACAATAATGCGATGGATGACTATATACAACTTATACCAAATATGTTTGTTAGCTAATGCTGGATTACTGACAATGAAGTCATTAATCCTCTTGCTCTCCAATATTTTAAACATAAATATTGAAGAGAGCAATAGCAGTAATAGTAACCGCTTTTTAGAGAGCACCATATTTTTATGTTTTGGCGGTCACATCGCTCTCTCACAACCCCCAGAATGTCTGGAGGACCACACCTGTCGTTGGTTTATGGGTCTCACTGACCTGACCGGGAGAGTTATCAAAATAAATTCACGGACCATATCCTCTGATTACCAGTCAGAGGACGTATTACATGCCATGACAGGTCAGCATGTTAGGGGTTAAGGTTTTATAGAGAAATTAGAGAAGTGGAGAGGTTGGAAAAATAAAGACTCCCTAGTCCTCAGGAACCCTAATATACTTATACCAAATATGTAATTAAGTATTAAATACTGACAAACTTTCAAAAATTAAAATAAAATACTACAAACAAATAATTTCAAATAAAAAAGAATACATTTTTATCTCCCCTCTTTTTAAAATACACACATATATAACTTCACTCGTTTCAAAATTCAAATAAAATATATCTTATCCCCCTTTTTATAATATACATACAATTAATTATCTCTACATAATTTTAAAATTCAAATATAAAATTTCAATACTATCCCCCCTTTTTAAATATACATATAAAATTTAATAAAATTTCAATTTCAAACAAAACATTTCAAAATAATTTTTTATAAATTAAACTTTTTCACTTTTATCCCCCCTTTTTAATTAGATATATAACATAACTAAATTTTAAATTTAAAATAAAATATTCCAAATAAAAAAAAAACTAAATAATATTTCCCATTTTATCCCCCCTTTTATAAAACTACATAAAATAATTTAATTTAAAAGGTGAGTCAATTAATTAAATGAAAGGAAGATACATAAAATAAATTTCTATAAAACACTATTTAAACAAATTTACTGATATCCAGTAAATAACTGGTATCCGGTTAAAAATAATAAATACTACATCTAACTTAACACCAAAGGCCACCGGTAGCTGGTGGCCAACTGTACTGGTATCCAGCACAAAATTCATCATTTAATATATTACTAATATCACCTTTATATCCTTGTCTCAAATTTATATTTCCTCACTTCCCCATTCGAACTCATAACATGCCACTTTTCTTCCCTCCTTAAATCACTAATAACATTAAAAGAAACAATTCCCAAATTATTATCTCCATTTGAGATTTTAAACTTCTCACTCAATCGCTTCCCAAATTACTATCCACAACTTAATATTCACTTCACCTACACCACCACATAATTTATCACTTAATACTTCCTCTTCCTGCTGATCTCTCCTCCTCAGTCCATCTGCTGTCCTCTCCCTGCTGACCTCTCCTCCATCTCGATCCATCTCCACACCTCTCTCTGCTGGTTTCTCCTCCATCTCGGTCGATCTCCTCTCCTCTCCCTGCTGGTTTCTCCTCCATCTCGGTCGATCTCCTCACCTCTCCCTGCTGGTTACTCCTCCATCTCTACTCGTCTCCCCTCCTATCCCTGCTGATTTCGCTACCATCTCGATCCGTCCCCTCTCTCTCCCTGCAGTCTCTTTTCCATCTCGATCCATCACCTGTCCTCTCCTCCATCTCTACTCATCTCCCCTCCTATCCCTGCTGACCTCTCCTCCATCTCGATCCATCTCCACACCTCTCTCTGCTAATTTTCCTCCATCTCTACTCGTCTCCCCTCCTATCCCTGCTGACCTCTCCTCCATCTCGATCCATCTCCTCACCTCTCTCTGCTGGTTACTCCTCCATCTCTACTCGTCTCCCCTCCTATCCCTGCTGATCTCTCCTCTATCTCGATCCGTGAACCAACACAGTGCTATATCACTATTTCTGTAGCAGTGGATTATGTTTCTGAAAATTGTTATCATTTCAGGATGGCGCCATGCACGAACCTTGCGGGCAGCAACGCGAGCGTGGAATGGATGTCACTGTTGTTGGTGGCAGGGAATGCCAGCCAGGTCCTGGACAACCACACCGTGGCCTATCTCAATGTCACCTGCGAGTTGCCTATCAGATATGCACAACCGATGTACGGCTATGCAGTGCCCTTCCTCCTGGTCATCACCATCATCGCCAACACGCTGATTGTGGTCGTGCTCTCAAAGCGTCACATGCGCACACCCACCAATGCTGTGCTAATGGCCATGGCATTATCGGACATGTTCACCCTGCTCTTCCCAGCACCCTGGCTATTCTACATGTATACCTTCGGAAATCACTACAAGCCTTTGTCACCAGTTGGAGCCTGCTACGCCTGGAACATCATGAACGAAGTCATCCCAGCAATGTTCCACACCGCGTCCATCTGGCTGACTCTAGCTCTTGCTGTTCAAAGGTTTGTCCTATATCTACAAGTGTTTGTGTCATGTTGAAACATTATGTTACATACCATGTCCATCTGACTGACTCTAGCTCTCACTGTTCAAAGGTTTGTCCTATATCTACAAGTGTTTGTGTCATGTTGAAACATAATGTTACATGCCATGTCCATCTGGCTGACTCTAGCTCTTGCTGTTCAAAGGTTTGTCCTATAGCTACAAGTGTTTGTGTCCAGTTGAAACATATGTTACATACCAGGTCCATCTAGCTCATGAAGGCAAATATTTATTTAGGAATCCCTTTTGATCTGTAATGTAACAACTCTGAGTATTGCAGTATTTAATTTATCAAATTTCTACAATTAGTATGATGTCTCATACACCAATTTAACATAAATACAGTTCAGCTTTACATTAACATTCACAGTTAACCTTTTCAGCTCTATTTGTATCTGTTACTCAGTCTGTAGAACTCACAAAGTTATATTTCTGTATTTATATTTAACTATTGGCTCACTCAACACAAATGTACCAAATTACACTCTTAAACTCTGTTTCCTCATACATTGACTTCTCACTTAACCTCTTTAACACTGTTACTTACTGCTTCTTAGTGTCCATCTGAGTGTACCACCAGCATCTTCCCACGGCGCAGTCTCTGGATGTGGTAGACTATGTGATTGATCCTCTTCACTACATAATATGGTCCTTGCCATGGTTTTTGCAGCTCCGGGTCGGGCGGTACAGCCACATCAAGTCTCTCTGCTACAACCTTAGTCTTTTGGCTTGCTGATCATACCAGGTCTTCATCCGTTCGCTCTCTAGCTGAGCTGAAACGCCTCCAATTCCGATGTCGTTAGCATCAGTGGCCACAATGGAATCGCAGCCCGCTTGGGGAAAACCTAGAGCAGGAGCGCTATGCCTCAGCCCTCAGCCTCTCCAGTCCACATGTAAGGCTGGTGTTTTTCCCAATAGACGAGCGAGAGGCTTCGCGATGTTGAAGAAGCCCCTGATGAATTGGCAATAACAGCTGCACAGAGCCAGAAAACGATGCAGCTGCTGTCTATCATTCGGGTGAGGTCAGTGTCTCTCAGCCTGAAATGTGAACTGCCAAAGTCCTTGGCCCATCGAGAATGCGGTCTTCTCCTTGTTACTGGGTCCAGAGCCACTTGCCAGTACCCGGATTTCAAGTCCAGAGTTGAGAAGGAGTTGAGAACCACTGGACATCAACATCAGAGTATCCAGAGTGTCATCAATCCGGGGTAAGGGAAAACAGTCCTTTCAGGTGAAAGCGTTCAGCTTCCAGTAATATACGCAGAAGCAAATTTCACCGTTCTTCTTCACCAGAACTACGGAGAGCACCAAGGGCTGTCGGACTCTTCAATGATTCCCCTAGATCTCATGTCCTGCAGCATGTCCTGTACCTTGCTTGCTTTGCCAGAGGAACACATCTTGATGGTTAACTTGATAGGTCAGGCGTCTCCGGTGTCGATGTGATGGAGCATTCAGTTGGTGCGACCGTAAACGCCGTTGTCTTGACTGATAACGTCCAAGTAGATGTCTGACTCTCCAGTTTTTCTCCAGTTAGATGGTTGCCCGCCCTCTTCATTAAGTCTTTCAGGTCTTGCGATGAGGCTGGCTCCACTGGTCTATCGCATGGTGTCACACACTCACAGCCCGCTCACCCTTCCCCAGCTCCGCTCCGTCTTGTATATCGCAGTCACTGTGCGAAGGATTCAGCAGTCTCACAGGCACTAACTTCCGGTGAGGCAACAACGACCTCAGCGCACAATCCGTCTAGAGGCGTCTTCCGGTCCAGTATCAGATTCCTGGAAAGCTTGCTCTCTAGGCGCGCCTGAACCACCACATCACTTCTCGCGGGCGCTACCACATTTTCCATCGGGGTAGTTCGTTTGGGCTCCGAAGCATCACGGTCTCGGCCGAGTTGCAAGATCCTCCTGCCGACGTGGATCGTGGCGCCGTGGCTCCTCAGGCCATCCACTTCTGGTATCTCTTCCTCAGCCACCCTTGCGACGAACATCCGCAAACTTATAATGCTCCGCCCCAAGGTCAACTCCAGCCAGGCCTCCGTCTCCATAGGCAAGGTGTCGCCCGATGCCGTCACTATCTGGTAGGGTCGATCTGGTATCCTCGACGGCAAGCCCTTTGCCACTCAGGTCGGATCACGGTCACGGCTGCACCCGTATCTACCAGTATCTGGTACCGCTTCCTCCGTATCTACCTATCCGCGAGGGGGCTGTCGTCAATCCTCCTACACAAGTTGTGCAGTGTCAACAGAGGGGTCGGCGATGATGGCCCTACGTGCCCCTCGTCATTGCGGTACTCACTCGTTTCCCTCGACCGGGTGTAGGCAGTCCTTCCTCAGATGTCCTCCCTGACCGCACCCCCAGCACATATCACTAAAGGATCTGCGTCGCCGTATTTGGGTGATGCCACCACCCCTGTCCTG
>CM060967.1:537500-542500 GCA_030765045.1 Tenodera sinensis | reverse complement strand
GTGTACAACGGTGTCCTCAGCTTTCACCGCCATTCATCGAAGCCTCCTTCCACATAGGCGACATCTCTAACCAGACTTAACTGGCTCAACCACCTCAGAAGTCCATACCGCTCCTTTGCCCAAGGGAACCACATGCACCAAGTCGTATTCCATGTAACTGGGAGAATGAAGTTTATGCGCCTATCTTGCATTCCCCACGACCAGTGGGTGCCGACTTGCACTGGTGCCCGGGTTCTACTTCCCCTTGTTGATGGCGGACGAACTCCTGGTCACATCTCACGGTAGACTCCAAAAAAACGCACACTAACTACGCAGTAGAAACCTCTAGACCACAGGCTTTTTTCTCTGGCGTCATCTCAAGCTGTTCCATCTCTTGCCGACCACCCTCTCTTTTTGGCTCTTCCAACTGCTGTTCGTGCCCCCCACTAATTAATCCGTTACACTCCCCCCCTTTAATCTATTGTGAAACAATAGCCTTGAAGAGGTGAACCCTTCATCCTACCCCGGAGAACATCTCAGTTTACAATTCCTATTCCTATTATTTCTTCAATTGAGACACATGCGCAAAGCTTGATTTTCCAGTCCCGCTCTCCGTCAATCGCACTGAGACTGGAGATGTGAATTCTTCTATAAGCCATGGGCCCTTATATCTCGGGGCGAGTTTAGCCGTGTACTTATTACTTGCCTTACTCTGGGGATGATTCTGTACGTACACTATATCGCCAACCTGAAAGTGAGGAGCTTGTCGTCCCGCATTATAGTACTTAGCCACTTTATCTCTAGCCTTCAATAAATTACGTCTGACCCGTTTCCAGGTCTCCCGAATCTCGGACTCGCTTACTTTATCCGGCAAAATGTCCTTAATCCCCCATAAATTAGATAGAGGACAGTTAGGCTGGAATTTAAACATTAACCTGAACGGGCTCTCGCCATGACTCTCGTGCCTAGCCGCATTAAATGCAAATTGCAACCAGTACAAGTTCTGGTCCCACTTGGTGTGATCATCTGAGTGATAGGCAATCAACGCATTCTTCAGGTTTCTATTAACCCTTTCACTTTGTGACGCCTTAGGATAGTAGGGTACCATGAATACGTTACGAATGCCACTTCCCCAACAAAACGATTTAAACGCCCTTGACTTAAAACACGTGGCATTATCCGAAACGACTTCCTCCGGTACTCCGAAGACAGCAATTATGCCTTGCAATTCCTTAATCACATTATGGGTGTTCGCTTCACGAACTGCTCGTATCCAAACATATTTTGTAAACGCATCAACTATCACCAGCGCATGTTTATTTCCCATCTTGCTCCTCGGAAATGGTCCGATGTAATCGACAAACAATCTCTCCATTGGCCGTTCAGCTACCTTGGAGGCCAAATACCCCACTTGCTTACTCTTTACAGGCTTGCTCTGTTTACACCTACGACACTGAGCTACTCTCTGGGTTATCTCTTTATCCATTCCTTTCCATCTGAAATACTGTTTGATCCTAGCTCTGGTTTTAAACCCCCCTAAGTGCCCCCCACTAGGCGCTTCGTGAAAATAGGTAAACAGCTCTGGCACTAAGCTCTTTGGTACCAGAATCTTTGCGTCCTGCGTTCTATTTTTACAACACAATACTCCATCCTGTACGACATATTTTGGTACTCCTCCCCCCCCCCCTCAACCTGTTGCAATAGGGGCCCCAATTCACTGTCGTTACGTTGATAGGTCCGGATATCTTCAAACAACGAGGGAAGATTTGATAATATTGTACATACTTTTCCTGAAACTTGTTCACAATTATCCACTGGCGTCTGTTTTAACCAAGTTTGTAATGGGATATAAATACTCGGTTGAAAACCGAGATAAGCTTTTGCTCTCGCCAAATCCACTACCATTTGTGTATGTCTAACAAAGTCCGCTCCTAGGATCAGTGGTACAAATAATTCCTCTATCACATAAACTTTATAGTTCCAACTAAACTCTCCAATTTTCAATGGAATTACTAAGGACCCAATAATCTTCAACGGGCTGCTATCTACCGTAATAAATTGTGTTTCCTCAACCATTAGATCTCTACGCTTATCCTTAACATGCTGTGCATTAACTAATGTTACTACACTGCCCGTGTCAATCAAGGCCAATGAGGGAATCCTATTTACCTCTATCTTTATAAAAGGCAATTCTTTATGCACTAAACCCTGTATTACATTTATTCCGTGAACCAGCCTTTCCCTTAATTGTCCGGAATTCCTCCCCAAGGACGAGTTTTGAAATATCTGCTCTCCCTTAAGCCGTTTAACATCACAATCTTTTACCATATGACCTGGCTTATTACAGTAATAACACACGAACACTTGTTTACTCTCTTGTTTCGTTAGTTCGGCATTCGATAGTGGTTGCCCCATTTGATTCTGAGGCCCGCCCCTATTTAAACTTGGTAATTGTGTATATTTCAAAGCTACCTCCTCCAACTCTTTAAAGGTCGTGGGCTTTGATTTACTCAAAAATAATGACCGGAGTTCGATATGAACTGTATTCTGTAATATATTACTCACAATCTCTTCTTCTGAAAGTACTACTTTTAGTGCCAAGGCTACCAACTTCTGCTGATTAATATAATCTAAAATACTTTCCGAAGTCCGTTGTAGCCTAAAAAAATGTCGATATAGGAGCTCATGAATTTGTGCTGATGACAGAAACATATGTAACACCTTACTATGAAAACTATCTAACGAGCCCTCTTCTGCAATTATTTGTAACAACACCGACTGTAAATTCAAGCCTACAAAAGGTTGTAACATCTGTAACACAGTCACTTGTGGTGTTCGGAAAGCTTCAGCTTGCATTTTAGCTTTCACCAAACAAATGAGAAAATCCAATATGTCGTCTGGTGATTTTACCTCAAATATTTTTAATGACGCTAAGAACGCTTGCCATGGATTCGGAACAACAAGTTTCGCGAATTTAACTTGAAGTAGTTCTGGATTGATATTCTCAGTATTTCCTGAACCAGTTGCTCCTTTATTTTCAATTCCGGTGGCATCTAATTGTGTTGCTAATGACGACAAGCGCCTCCCCAACTTATGAAGCTGTTCATTATTTTCTCCTTCTAACAATCGTGCATTTTCCTTTATCCTAAAACTCCAATACTTTAACCTTCCAACTATTCTTCGTTTCTGACTCGGTGTGATTTCCGATAACCTAAGTTCTTTTAACATTTCATCAAATAAATTAACATTCGCCTCACAAAGTCCGATTTCCTGTACCGGATCAAAACTCGCTCCGAGATTAATTGGGCTTGGTTGGCTTAATGCTTCTCGTAAACTTCTGGCCAATTCAACTACTGTACTTTTTGAATCATATTTTATCTGTCTTATTTTCAGTTCTCTTTCCAACTCCGTACGATGGAGGAATTCGGGCTGAAATACAATTTCCATTATGACACTGACAATATAATTGACCTGAAACACTATTTTGTGTACTTTGTAGTATCCTGTTAAATGTTCCCACCGACACTAAAACGTGTATGTAGGACAAAATGGCTCTGCTACCAGTGTTACGCTCCTTTTGCGTTTTGCTTACACCTACTACCTTTCCCTTTCCTTACTAGCGTATTCCGCAGGATCGTTACAGGGTACTACCAAGTAACACAACACACTACAGCATAGCATAACATTTATTATAGTGAAAGGTGTTAAATATTAACAAGCAGTTAGTTAAAAAACAATAATTTTAACAATGGACTCCGTTACGTAGTAACTTAAAAATATTAAAATGAAACCACCAACTTGATAATGAACGCTATTAAATATTAACATGAAAATTCTAAAATGAAAACAAGAACCTTTCCTATATTTGGAATCAGTTAATTACAGAGAAAATACTAGCTGGAAATCTTGCGTACAGTCTGTGACAATATCCACTAACTAAACTACCGAGTTGCTCTCCGGTTTACTGATAAGGGGCCTCGTACAGAGCAATCCCCCTTTGTTAACTGTCCCTCTGGAGTTTTCCCACTCCTACAAAGTATTATTAACAAAACTGATACTCATCCCGATGTCGGCACTAGAAGATATAGGATGTACGGAGAACTTCCAGCCTGGAGTAGCCACGCCCTGGTCGACAGTGTACAACGGTGTCCTCAGCTTTCACCGCCATTCATCGAAGCCTCCTTCCACATAGGCGACATCTCTAACCAGACTTAACTGGCTCAACCACCTCAGAAGTCCATACCGCTCCTTTGCCCAAGGGAACCACATGCACCAAGTCGTATTCCATGTAACTGGGAGAATGAAGTTTATGCGCCTATCTTGCATTCCCCACGACCAGTGGGTGCCGACTTGCACTGGTGCCCGGGTTCTACTTCCCCTTGTTGATGGCGGACGAACTCCTGGTCACATCTCACGGTAGACTCCAAAAAAACGCACACTAACTACGCAGTAGAAACCTCTAGACCACAGGCTTTTTTTCTCTGGCGTCATCTCAAGCTGTTCCATCTCTTGCCGACCACCCTCTCTTTTTGGCTCTTCCAACTGCTGTTCGTGCCCCCCACTAATTAATCCGTTACAGTGTGTGTGTGTGTGTGTGTGTGTGTGTGTGTGTGTGTGTCATGTTCCTGTAACTCATGTTGTACTCATATTCTTCCTTGTGTTGTTGTTTCAGATACACTTGTGTGTGCGTATGTGTGTGTGTGTGTCATGTTCCTGTAACTCATGTTGTACTCATATTCTTCCTTGTGTTGTTCTTTCAGATACACTTGTGTGTGTGTGTGTGTGTGTGTGTGTGTGTGTGTGTCATGTTCCTGTAACTCATGTTGTACTCATATTCTTCCTTGTGTTGTTGTTTCAGATACACTTGTGTGTGTGCATGGGTGTGCATGTGTGGGTGTGGGTGTGTCATGTACTCATATTCTTCCTTGTGTTGCTGTTTCAGATACACTTGTGTGTGCGTATGTGTGTGTGTGTGTATGTGTGTGTGTGTGTGTGTGTCATGTTCCTGTAACTCATGTTGT